>JAIPMN010037391.1:0-22548 GCA_020650975.1 Apostichopus californicus
TATCCATTCATTGCTCATAAAATGCTCTGATTCTTTATAAACTATTCTAGCTCCTTGCAATGCATTGTACATAGATATTTTACATTATTCTACATTGTAAAAATATAGAAAAGCAAAACAATGTCCTGTAAAGGGCATTGTTTGCAGTGATTGTTTTCTTTACAACCAGCTCTTTCTTTGGAAAACTAGCAAATCTTTAGAAAACAAATACATATAGTTAATTCAGCTCCAATTGTAGACCTCTCCATCAATAAACAGAGATGATTTCCGCTACATAGTATATGTGGTTCCCATTTAAATATTCAACAGTGTTCTCGTTTCGGATAACACACTGTTATTCTAACAGGTCATTCTACTGAATTCAGAAAAGAAAGCAGCATGTTCACACAATGTAACTTGTTTCAAACAATTCTTGACTTTAAAATTTAAATTTAAATTTTAAATTACGTATAATTGATGTCATTCACAGTGTTTTCCTCAAGACCTGCAGCTAACAGAGAGTCTTAAACATGCACAGATGTTCTACTGCTAAGGCTTACAAACTTCTATCAAATACAAACAAGCATGGGATAGTTGTAATAATTTGAATCCTAAAGTACCAAGTTCACTTACCTTTCTTTCCTTCAAAGACGATATTGTATATTCGAGGAGCAAAATTACATCTGGTTGCTTTGAAATCTTTCAAGACTCAAAGCAAGTTAATATTCCCGGCTAGAAAAGGTGAGACCAGTTCTTACAAAAAATAACGTGACCTTTTATATTCTGAATCTCTGATCAGGCCAGCCTACAAACACAAACTGAGAATTCCAAAAGAATGGTTTTCTTTTAAGTTTAATTTCACTGGCAAGTCGTTGCAACACTGTACAAACTTACTATCGATACGTTGCATGTCCTCTGAGGGTTGAAAGGAAATCGTACTTCCTATACGAGTAAGTTTAAGATGGCGAGATAGTGTTTGTATTATGTTACTGTACACCCACCTCAAGATCAACACCGAATGATGTCTGGGTCTTCAGAAGATCTGATAACTCTTTCAGCTGATCGGGAGTTGTGATAAATGTCAGCGGGGTGGTGAGGACCGGCAGGTATTGGTAGCCTTCTTCGACTTCCATGTGTGAATCGCCAGGCTCAAAGTTTTCAATTTCAAACTGATAAGGATGAGGAGCACTAGAAATACAAGAATATTTTGTTTCAAGTGAATTGACATAGGGTTCTGTGTTGAATCTCATGTAACTAACTGAATAGAGGAGTTGTTTTCAAGTATACTTCAAGTATAGCTTAAGATTCCAAATTTGAGTTAAAATGTTGAATTGGAAGCCACCCGACGTGTAAGTTGTAATCCATAAGCCCTTGCAGGTTTCTCCCACATTTGTGGTCGCTTAAGCGTCGTAAAAATAACTGCTGATTATTATGAATGAATAGAGGCTGTGTTTACAGCATTGTGTATTAAACTTTAACTGAATAGAGGAATTGTTTTCAAGTATACTACAAGTTTAGCTCTGTATGAATGAATAGAAGCTGTGTTTACAGTACTGTAAAGTATAGTTTTGAATGAATATAGGCTTTGTTTACAGCACTGTGCTTTAAACTATAACTGAATAGAGGAGTTGTTCAGAACCTCAAGTAACTGAGTATAAAGAGGTCCGGTGTAGAACAGCAGGTACCATAGTAATACAGGTTCTACTGCAGCCCACTTGCACCTGAACAGAGGTCCCATTAGCACCTCAAGAAACTGAATAAATCGAGGTCCTGTTCAGAACCTCAGGTAACAGAATGAATAGAGGGGTATGCTTAGACCTAAGGTTATAGATTTAACAGAGGTTGTACTTAGGTTATAACTTCAGTTTCCACTGATTATGTGACAGCGTGGTGGCCAATTGGCTAAGGCGTCGGACTCGTGATCCAAAGATTGCTGGTTCGATTCCTGCCTAGTTCATTACGTTGTGTCCTTGGGCAAGAATCTTTATCTCACTTGCCTCTCTCCACCCAGGGGTTAAATGGGTACCTGTGAGGTAACTTGTCATTGGGCGCAGTATATAACTGCTGCCGACTGGAGGGATTGTCTCTGGGACAGGTTATCATTCACCAGGGTAATATAACGTCTGTAAAGCGCTTTGAAACCTATCGCTGGTATAAATCGCTATATAAAAAGCAAATATTATTATCAGACCTCTTACCCCCACCAGAATAGCAAACCCAATTGAAGTATAATTTCATAATTACCACTCTGCTGGTATGCCTGTCTCTACCTCCATCCTCTGCTGAGTGATAAAGTCTTGAACACTTTGAAACTTCTGCCCCTGATCTGTAAAAGTAGATTAGAAATTTGCAACCGGTAATGCTTACAGAATCATCGCCGAGAAATTGCCTGCAATTGCGTTCAATTAAAATGGCAAGGAACAAAAAATATTGCAAGCGTGTTTTCACTTGTGACAGGTTTAATAGATGCAAAGTGTCACTGAATCACAAAAGTAACATGCAAGGTAGCAAAACTTTGGCTTATATTTAAAGAAATGACTTTGTAGTTTAGACTATGAATTCATCTTGATATGTTGTAGGCTGTTAACGGTCCTGGTTGTATTTCTAGAAGACTTTGAATTTTTGAGAAATGGTCCTTTTTAATTATCGGAGAGTCATCAATTAGAGTGGCTGGCCTACTCAGTCTAACAAATAGACCATTTATATGTCAAGTTTTGCAGATGCAACACAAAACTTGATGGGAAAAACAAAAGATTTATGGCCTCAAAATAACATGATTACACATGCTTTACAAATATTTTTTCAAAATGGTGATCTTTTGTTCATACAACATTAATAGAATATGGTTTTGTAGAGTTACTAGAATCATGACACAATGGATGAACATTATAACATTCATACCTGAACTGAGGAGATGACATCATCATTAATTTAGCCTTAAGTGAGCATTCCGGAAATTTAACACATTTTGAACTGGAATATCTAATGAAATATTACTAGCAGTTGAAGTTTTTCAATTGTTTTCACTGCTTAATTTCATCATTTCAGGAGTGGAATGGGCCTACTCCCATCAAGTTATTTGCCAGCCCACATTGAAGCCCTGTGGGATCACCATTAAAACCCTTTACCACCTACCACCTGTTAGTCATCATTACCTATATTCAGTGGTTTTAGGGCATTCGGCTTGTGCTTGATGATCGGTCTGAATGGGACGTTACTATTATCCACCTTCACTTCGAACTTCAGCTGCGGTCGAATTGTATTCTTGGCATACATCATGTGAAACGACTGCTTTGGATTTGCAGAGTCATCGTTCTGTAAAAGAGTGAATTAAGAAAAAAAAAAAAAACTTATCATACCCAATGATGAAAATGGGCAGGGGGGCCAGGGAGGGGGTCAAACGGCCTCTGTAACTAGCCCGCAGCCCCATTACATCCCTGAGAAAATAAGACAAGAGCCATTTTATGGTAGCACCTGGCCAACAAGTCACCCCTGTAGAGCGTGGTGGACGATTGGCTAAGGCGTCTGACTCGTGATCCACGGATTTGCTGGTTCAACTCCTGCCTAGTTCATTACGTTGTGTCCTTGGTCAAGATGCTTTATCTCAATTGCCTCTCTCCACCCAGGGGTTAAATGGGTACCTGTTAGGTAACATGTCATTGGGCGCAGTATATAACTATAGCCACCTGGAGGGATTGTCTCTGGGACAGGTTATCATTGACATAATGTCTGTAAAGCGCTTTGAGACCTATTGCTGGTATAAAGCGCTTTATAAAAGTGGAATACTATTATTATTAAATAATTGTTTCAATCTGAACAATAAGCAGCAATATAAATAAAGCATAACTGTAAACTTGTTTCTGCATGATAATTTTAAACTGTACATTAAAGAAATGTAAATGATAGATTAGACAAACTACATGGCCCGGTGGGTCCACCAACCAGGTGCCCCTAGTCATAGAAAGTGGCTGCTGGTCACGGTACCTCAACTTTATCCTTGTTTTATATGATATACTCTACTGCTTATAACCACAATGTATAATAAGCATTTGTTTGAAAGTATAGTACAATTAAATTAATTTAAAATATTTTTACTCAAATGATTGTGGGAAGGGGAGGGCATGGGACATTACAGCACTGCCGTCACTTGAATCACTGGCTACTATTACTTAGTGCAGTTGCACTACCACCAATGTCATCTATCTGATCTCTTGTAGAGTTTGCGGCATCCAGTATGTTGGCGAAACCAAAACCACCCTCAAGAAGCGATTCTATGGTCACAGATCCGCAGTCAACACCATGAAGACTGAGACCCCAGTTGGAGAACATTTTAACCTTCCCAACCATACCATTAACGACATGTCCCTACAGGGAATTGAATCCTTAGGTGGCCGCCCTGACCTAGTACGAATCAGCAGAGAGAGGCTCTGGATGCAACGCCTTCGCACCATTCAACCTCATGGGCTGAACATTCAGGAAGGACATGACTAACTTTTCTTCTGTCCCCCACTCCTTCTCCCCTTGTTCCCTCCCCCCCCCCTTTCACTCATCCTCCCACAGCTCTCTTCCCCTCCTTTTTTTCTCCACACCTGTCTGTCTTTGTCCCTCCCCAGTTTATTCCCTACCCTGTTCCTTTAATCCTCTCTTTGTCCCTCCACTATTTATCACCTGCCTCTCCTCTTTCCCTGTTGCTTTCTTCTCACCATCCATTGTCTACTTATAATCCCCTTTCATCCATCTCATTGTGTTCACCGTGCTCATTAACCTGTCTGTTTTCTGTGCGTGTTTTTGTCCCTTCTGTTACTGTACTTGTCATTTAGCCTCTGAAGAAGATCCTGCTAGGATCGAAACGTCAGGCCAACTTACTTTTACACATTATATTACACAGGCTCTCTAGTGGATAAGCAGTTTGCTAACAGTTTTATTTTATTTTAACTTTCTAACATTTTAACAAACTAGTTTTGCTAAGAAGGGTCATAAAGCAGGAAAAAAGGAGATGAGAGGAAAGGAAATGACACCGTTATCCCGCGTATGTCTTATACTTTTCACACAAACAAATGGATAACCTGCTCAAAAACCAAAATAAACGCTTAGCTGAACCTCTGCAGCGTTGCTGGTCTTAATTGTTCCTTTCGTGTATCACACCTTTCTAACAGTACTTTTCACAGTAGAATGGATACATGGTTTTCATTGTGTAGGCACACGGCGGGTGTATCACCTGCACTCTTGTATTACCATTGTATTACATATGATGTAGACCGTGTACTGTATCATAGTAGGAAGTCAGTAGTGAACTCGAATTAGCTGATATTCACTCTCGAACAGAAAATTGTGAATGCAGTGACACCCACACATTATATTTACATTTTGAAATTATAGTAAATTTAAACGTTCTCCTGCCAGCTTAAGTCGCCAGAAGAGTACTCTTTTAACTAGGTTCTTCTGTTGCTATCAGTGGCGGAAACAGAAATTCCGAAGTTGGGGGAGAAGTCATGTGAGGGGCAATCATTCAACTTGGAAGTGCAAAACACAATCTACAAAGTGTACTGGACAGGTTAAGGGGCTAGGGAACACTTCTTACCCCTCCTCATATCATGCTTAACGGTGAACCAATTATCAATTGGCATGATTTTTTAAATTTCAAATTGGGAAGAAACCAGTTTGTACATTCAACATGTTTCAAGAGAGATCAGATGTTAACCAATGTCGAGACCGACTTTCAGTGCATAGCTGAGCAACTGCACAGTGTCTTAGCTGAGAATGCAGGTCCCCCAGAAGCTGAAACACTTTAAGTCAGTTCTTGTACGTCTTTGGAATATACATAAACAAAAGGTATTACACATACATCACTGGGGAATGTATCCGGGGCCGAAGTGGTCATCAAGAAGCCGACCCCCCCCCCATCCCCGCGCCGTTGGCTGTAGCTTTTCATATAACCCTTGCTTCCTTTAGTGAATTTAAAGGACAAAATCACATCTCAGCAAGGGTGATTTAATTTCTGTAGGTGGTACGATTCAAAGCTTCCCCACAAGACCTGATCAGGGCTTTGAAATATATTCCATAACAATGGAAATACTTTCCATATAAATTTGAATGTTAACTCCTCCTTCCGAGATGTATTTCTTCTTCTGGGGGCCCCGTACACTGACAGGCCAATAACAATGTACAGTTGTAAAAATAATACGCACCCTCCTGCTCCTTTAAAACGACGGTGATGTATTCAGCTTGGACAGCACTCACAACAGCACACTTGAGGAGACATGGAGAAACAGCTAGTAGTGTGAGAAGGTGGAATACTACTGCAATTATGCGGCAGGGCTAAGCATATAGAAACAAAATTGATCTAGGTTAATTGCTTAAATACCCCATCTTCATATCATGTTCATAATCTAGTTGTAGTTATTTGAGCTTGAGACTTAATTAACTTGATTTGTTATTTCTATGCATGCGTGTATTTCACTAAGTGGTGAGTGTTACGTTGGCACATCGTCCTAAAAAACTGAAATTATGGTTTATATCTCCTAGCCTGGAATGTTTTACAACTGGTTCGCTCAAGCCATTAATGAGCTTTGTGTTTTATCAAAATACATTGAGTATGTATTGTTCTGTGAATAAATGATTGATACTACAGAAAACACAAAACCGATTTCAGCTTACTAGCTTCATGATGTCACTTATTCTCCTGGTGCTCGATAAATTCATAGAGCTTCAGGACGCAATAGAAAATACGCCCATATTGAACATGTGGTCTGTGTGCAGAAAATTGACATCATTGTTTAAATCAGTAAATTTTGACTAACGGTATATTAATAAGGTATTGGCCCAGTATACAATTTTAATAATTACTCAAGCATGCTCAGCATACTTCAACTGCATGTAGAAACGCTATACTCAAAGCCAAACACTTCGTTTATTAGCCAGACGATGTCTTTAAATGTTATGATACGTTGTGTTTGATACAGAAATTGTTAACCCCCCTATACATAGTCCATTTACTAAAGCTTTGCTTAGTTTCATTATTTGATAGGGGTCACGTTAGTTGACTTAAAATAAAAACAAACATGACAATATAGCTATGACGAATATACCTGCTTGTACGGCAGAAGGGCGTAGAAGAAAGACACGTATTTGGTTTTTATGTATTCTGAAAACATTTCTAGGCTCATTCGACAGAAATGTATTTTACATGTCTAACTTTTACGATTCAAAACAAAATAAGGGAGAAATGAGTAAAACTATTCAATTTGCCGGTAAATGCATTCATTCTCGTTACTACGTACAATTACTCATGAACCAACTAAAATACATCACATGTATTTACTCTACTGAGTAAATTTAGTATTAATAATACATCTTGGAAGTTGCAAACGTGTCTTTCATTGACTTTCCCAGCTATTACTCAGATTAGTTTAGGAATGATGATATTAATTTGGCGAGAAATGTATGAAATGCCAAAATCCCGTTTAAGTGATTTACTGGCAGATGTTGAGTCATTTACGGTATCAAATCAAACTGATCACTTACATAAAATAAAGCAGCGCTTAGAGTTGAATGGTGTTCACATTTATAGTGTACTGGTTTTTGATTCAGTTGTTAGCAGTTCTATTTCGCCTGTATTTGACAGTATGATGACTGAGTACAGAAACCTTTTGTATTTCAGATGCAAATTTAACTTGATAAAGCCAGTTGAGAAAGTTCTTGGAAATGAAGAAAGTGGTGGAAAGGTTAAAAAATTTCAATATATTCTAATAAATGAGGTATTTATGTCTCTATTGCAACATGATGATGTTTTCTCAGAGGTAATGAATTCCCTAAAACAATGCAACTCAGGTGTGTTAGGTAATTTCTGTGATGGAAACTATTTTCAGGCCAATAGATTATCCAGTTCTGTAGACTGGGCATGACTTATATGTCCTTATAATGATGACTTTGAAATATGTAACACAATTGGAACCTTCAGGAAGAAGCAAAATCTAAATGGAATTTACATTCTGCTAGGAAACATTTCACCAACGAAACCTTGTAAAGTTCATGTTATTTAGTTAGTTTGGCTTTGCAAATCCCGTATTATTAAAAAGTATGGATTCAAAAGAGTAAGTGAACAGTATATTAGAGAAACAGGGCGTATCTCTCATTAGGATAATGTTCCATGGCCGTTCAATTGGTTGATTTATGGAGTCATTCACTGCAACCAGGATTTGTAGATTTTGCATGTGTGCATACAAGAGTCTTAAATCATTGGAGCTTAAAAAAATTATCGTTGTAGGACAGAGACAGTGCTCACTACACATGTGAGGTTAGTCGATAATTGTAAGCCTTGAATCAGTTTATGGTGTAAAACAAGATTCTCCATTCAATAGTCCTTCATATTTTTATGTCACCTGCGGTTTACCCTCAGGTGCTATGCATGGTTTGTTAGAGGGTGTATGTCCAGTTGTGTGGAGCAAAATAAGGACTTATTTTGTAACTTCTGGTATGATTTAAATTCAAGAATTTATTCAGAGGTTGAATTTCTGTCAGTTTAAAAGTAATGACAAGACTGTCAAACATGTACCAGTACCATGGAACACTGTTCACATAGACATCATACAGACAGCCATGCATACAGTATGTGTTGCTTTATGTTTAGGGTGATATTATCCCAGGGGGTGATAACCACTGGCAGTTGCTACTTTATCTGGCATCTATTTGTGAACTTGTGTTTTCTTCATCTCATAATAAGTCATTAATTTCCTACCCTCACGATCTCATTCATGACTTCTTACAACTTTATTTGGATCTATTGAAAGATGGAATAACTCCAAAGATGCACTTTTTAATCCACTATGCAGATCAGATATCAATTTTTGAGCCTCTTGTATACTGCAATAGCTTGCGTTTTGAATCCAAGCAAAGCTTTTTCAAAACCTTAGCGAGAAAGACCAAAAATATGGAAAAATGTCCTTGAAATTGGCACAAAGACATCAGTTGATGCAGTGTTTGTGTACCATGTCTCCTTGTTCATTGGAAGCAGATAATGTAACTTCAACACGAGGAAATGTTATTAACATCAGTAGTTTGAATTGTAAGGTAAAAGAAGCAGCACAAGTTTGGCTTAGGTCTTGGTGATGAACAGATGGTGTACAGAGCCTTATTTGTGTCAGTTAATGGTGTTTTGTACAGTGAACAGTCAGTCCTGGTGACCGAGCTAAAGCAGGGCTCCTTCAGCTTGCCTTTCTTACTGGTTTATTTGTGAAATCAGGGAAAATTTATTTCTTAGTAGGTGAGCTTGAAACTGTATCTTATTCATAAAAATTCCATGCTTATGTTGCCAGGCTTAGCTCACCAACAAGCCATAAGGTCATTCAGAGGCAGCATCTTCTTGATCCTCTGCCATTCAGTTTTAATGATGGGATGTGTGTGCCTCAGAAGTGCAGTTTGTTGTCAGAGTTTCAGTAACTAGACATAAGTTATAACATTGAACCTACTTTCCTGCTTCAGGTTTACCACAGGCAGTCCAATACACATCATTTGCCAAATCCTTTCAAAAAGAGAACAAATTGCCACTGCATTAGAAATTGGTAGAACACGGTTTGACGTAACTGATACCCTAATTTGTGAAGAGGGTACAATTTTTTTTATATGATTAATTTTATAACTATTTTTAATGAAAAGTTAAGGAAATCCTGGTCTGCTCGGGTACCAATAATTGTGCTTAGTACGTGCAGTTCATCATTAAAACAGGACTATGAGGTTTCTGGCATCATATAACATTGATCGTGTTATAATAGAAGTAAACAATAATGAGGAAGTCAGTAGTGTTATCCAAGATAGGCTTAAATTAATAACAAAAAATAAAGTTTGTTGAGAATTCAAAACAACTCCAAGAATGAAATCCCAACTTTCTATTATGATGCAGTTAAGAGATGAAAAAACTGGTCACCAACTTCAATAAATGGGGAAGTCCATTCAGTGATGACATCATTTCCTTGCAATTGAAATTCATTATTTTTTTAACATTGAAATTAAGCAATGAAATTGAGAGCTTATGATTATGGAGAGATGCCGTCATATGTATTTTATCATTTCAATACATCAACATATTCCATTCAGAAAGCATGTGGTATCCCTCAAGCCATGGCCAGTGCCCTTCAGTACCCCTTAAGAGCATATGTCATCGCAGCTTCTAAAGTATTTTGATGCCGGTCTCTTTCCAACCGAAAAGCAGAGAAGAAAGATTGTCCACTACTTTTTTGACAAAACCTCAGAATATGTAAGGTGGGCATGTCTTTCAATATGGTAATTTCCAGTTTATGGTTTATTTAACCATGTTTAAGATGTGTTTAACCATGTTGTTAATGACATAAATAAATGCACAAGATATTTGATTTATGAAACTTAAAACAATACTATTTTGTTTTGTCTTCAAACATATTTTCTGTCACATGAATTGATATTATTCACATTGGTAGGGTATTAAAGCAATAATATCCCGAGTGAACTTATTATAGCAGATATCAACCTTGTCTGCCATTACCCATTTACTCATTAACGCTTTTGCTTGGGTGTTTAATTGAGGTTTTGTTGGGGGGGGGGGTATTTGATGTGACCGAAAACTTGCGAAAATACTCCTTCTGTATGTATGATAGAATGTGATGAAACTTAGTTAAATGATCTTTAAGCTAGCAACAATAAGGGAACTCATGTAATAGTAATTAATACACATTATTATATAGTGCTTCACATGAAGCATATCTCAAAGCACTTAACAATGAATAACAGAGCATAACAGAGAAAACGGAAATTATATACAAAACAATTTAAAAGTTATAATACTTAGCAAAGAGGAAGGCCTTAAGAAAAGTTCTCTCATACGCAAAGAGACTATCATAAGGCGTTCAATACTTTTGGTACGCTAACATAACACAGAACGTCCTACCACCTGTAAGCCATGATTCAAATTCACTACCTCCCACACCATTATCAAGTACTCTAATTACTGAGCTACTGTATGTTCCCTCTCAATTCTACAAATTACAAACCCTAGAACTAGCAACAAAATTTCTCTTCTGTTTTGTAATTTCTTTGCCAGAACTACATATAGGCCCAGTCCTGTTCATGTCATCCTTAAATAAAAAGAACTTATTTTGTAAAGAACCATGAGGTGAAAATGTCATCACATAGGTACGTAAGAAAGAACTGTAGTATGTAAGAACAAATATATGGCAACAAAAACACTACTTTATATGCTATCATTACTTTCAAGCAAGCACTTGATGATATTTATATGTGATATAAAGATCATGAGACTTCAGTCACATGGAACTTTGATGAAAATCATGCTTGGTAAATGACGAACTTTTCGTTCTGATGCGTGTAATAATGTATGTTTACCATGAGCTTGTGGACATGATATCTCAAGAACTACGTGTTGAATTGGCATCATACTTAATATATGTTGGTCATGGGTAGTAGACGATCCCTGTTGTTTTTGGTGCATTCAACATGAATATCAATGGGTGGGCGGGCTTCAAGTAAAATTCTTAAAATCGCCATATCTTTACAACTGTCAGCATGAGTTGCCTTGTATTTGGTGCAAATATATGACAGTTTGCGGGTGTTTATATACAGTAGGAACTGATATCGTCACATTAATTATTCATGAGTGGTAGAATTAGTATCTTATTACGTGTTGGATTTATATCATAATTGGTAGATCATGGGTACTGGATGATCCATATTGAATCTAGTGCAGGTCCCATGAAAAGGAGTGATGAGCATGGATTAATTTAGACAAATTAAAATATCAGGACTGTATATTTGCAGCCGTAAGCATAATTTTGCCCATAATGTTTATAAAGGTATATATTGGTTGTGCGCAAGTGTTTATATTTGTTTAGCGTTTCAGCTAGAAGAGTGGTATACATGATACTTATTCACATGCCCCATCAGCAAAACAATTGAAGAATTTCATTTGGAATCGGAACATCGCCTGATTTGTGTCTGGTTTAGTATTAGTGAACTCATGCAGATATGTCAATGTGGAGTATTGTGATATAGTTTGTCTCTAGGAATGTCATGACTGAGGTCAGATTTTTGCAATCTCCAGTTACTTGGAGGTTTTACACGTTGAGCTTAAATAGAAAGTTTTATAACCTCCAGTATACGGGAAGTTGATTTTCCTACTTTCAGTTGGATGTTGCAAGAGACAAAGAAAATGAAAAGAAACTTTAAGAACTGATGACGTTGACTTATCACCATCGAAGAAAAACCAACGTTGAAGGGAAAATGTCTGTAACAGATGTTACGGAACTCCTAGCAAGCTTTACTGGAAGAAAGTGAGGTAATTTGCTGTTAAATATACGGTGATTTAAGAGGGGGCATAAGTCATCTGAGGGATTAAAGTTAAAAATGTTTCTTTTTCATAAACTACTTGGAATGTTGATTAAGCTTTGGGACAATGATTCTTGGGAATTGAACAATATGTGGTGTTTTCAAATGGAAGATCAAAGTTTATATTCAGGTCATTTGGGGTTATTGTTTTTAAAATGGTCAGGTGCTTCTCATAAAATAATAATAAAAAAAAATAATAATGAAAACATATGTTGATTTACAGCGGACACCAACATCAAACACTGACATCATTATCACAACTGGTGTGAACACCGATTTTGACACTTTAATACATTGAGTAAAATACACTCTTGGTTGGAGCAGAAATGAAACGTCAGTTAGGTAAAAAATATATATGAAATGTTGCATTGTAATTTGGGCTATTCAAAGCCAAACTCAGAATCATTCTAAGGGCCACCATATTGTAAGTGACCCTGGGACATTTTGTAGTGTTCGCAGGTGAGTGATAGCACATTCAGGAAAAGGAATCACAGAGACTTGTTTTCCTGTTTAAAATGTGTTGAGCAGAAATATATGGTAAGAAATATACTGATGTAGGACTCACTGCAACATAATGTTTTAGTTCTGTCCTGCAAAGCCTTTAGGTTCCATGCCAGAAGCAAAGGAACCTATGCAGTCAGGTTGGCGTGTGTGGTGTATACGCCTGTGACACTTGCTTGGGTCCGTCATAACTCACCAATGGAGTGATGGATATTTGTCATACTTGCTGTGTAGATGTATTTAAATGAAAAGGTGTGCCCTATTGCGTTTGGCAATGACTTTATGAATATTAATGAGGAATGGGTTCAAATGTAAAATTTGTAATAACACTGCAATCTCAAGTCGGATTGTAACCAAACTTGGTATACAGTTGTTGGTTAATAACTGGTACATGTAAGCTTAACTACATTGAGATCATCTGGGCTCCCAAAAACTTTGAGCCCATTTTTGGGCACGGTGGCCCCAGATTTTATTTCCCCCTCAAATGCATTTTAGGACACACTCAAATTGTGTAGACCAATTTTTGTGGGGACATTTTTGCACTGAAATCTAGAGCTTCAATTAAATGGGGGGGGGGGGAATATATGTGTAACCCAGTTTGTTTTGGCCACATATTTTGGGACCAGGCAAACTTTTATATCGCCCAATTGTTTTGAGGAGGGGCCAAATTGTTGAAACTGCTTTAACTCCACAACGTTAAATTGATTGTATCCAAATATGGAATACAGTTTTTGTTTAATAGGTGGTACATGTGGGCGTAATTATTTTTGGCCCATTTGAGCCCAACATTTTGTTGGGCCCTTTTTGGGGTGAGTGGTTCCAAATTTTATTTCCATCTCAAATGCAACACTTTCATATTTCACTTAGCATTTGGCTGTTGTTTTTTATTTTTTACTATGATTCGGTTGTTGTGTGGACTCCCTTGTTCCATTATGCTGCATGAACAAATTTCATAACTATTTAATTTAATTTTAGTTACAGAGAGAGTTTGAGAGAGTAACTGGAGAGGATATTTAATTAATTCATGAAAACCTTTCTGTAGTGGCTTAAAGAGTCAAGGAGTTTGCAGAGGGTAATCAGCTACTACATGAGTCTTTAAAGACTTGAAACCTGGACATACAGGCATTAGCAATTGATGAGAAAACAAGTCAAGGTATGTTTTGATGCACTATCTACTAGTCATTTGTAATCGTTACATACCTTTGCAAGATTAATACTATTTGTCAATTACTATTAGGCAAAATTAAGGATCATTTCTGGCAAAATCTACTCACTTATTCAGCATGGCAGGTGAAAACTACAGTTGACCAGCACATTAATTCTTCTATGTTGCTGCTTAAATAATGTGTATGTGTGTTGGTTGTTGTATAACTATCTGATATTTACAAGTATTTTTTAAAGGTCAACAAATGCACACAATGAAGGTTTGCAATCAAGCTCTCTCAATGATGCTACAGGGAAGGTGAAAGGGCCACATCGAAATATTGGAAACCTATTATGCAGGGATATACAGACACTATGTATGTTCCTTGTCATAATTGGTAGACATAACCCAGTGCTTATTTTAGTGGCCAATGATTATTGTAGGTCAACATAAATCCAACACTGAATCCTTGTATTGTTGTGAGTGGCAAGTTGGATAAATACCATAGGCCTATACCTAGTTGAAATGGATGCACAATTCAGTCTGCCTCTCCAAATAGAACTTGTTATTGACTTTTACCACAGTTGATGAGGGTTGGACAAAGTTGTGGAGGTTGCATTAGGTTGATAACAGGGATCAAGTGGGTGATGCTACATAACGACTACAAAGACAGTTTGATTTGCTATTTGTCATAGGGTTATTTGAATTTGAATTTCCAATCAGAAGTGCATCTTGCTTTGTTAGGGCAATTGCCATACTGCTATGTTGAAGTATCATATAGCCTAAGTAATGCATATATACACACAAAACTGAGATCTAGCATTTGAACTGTGCACTGATGTGTTCGATCGAAGTAGACACTAACAATGGAAACAATTCTATACAATCTGTAGCTATAGGAAATTTTCTGCCATAAGACTAGTAACAATACAATCAACTGAACTCTACATGTACTGTATTATTTGTTGGAATGACGATGTTTATTTAACAGAAGGTTTATGGCTATAGCTTTTGATTCCTTTGAATAAATCTGGTTTAGAAGTAGGCTACAATAGTTTGTTCGTTGAGTTTGACGCACTCATGCAAAGCTTACATATTGTGCGTTGTAGATCTAACGGGTTGTAAAAATGCAGGCAAAAACATTATGATTGTCGAGAATCTTACATGAACACAATATGTGAATCCGTGTACTAAAAAATATTTTACTATAGTAAGAAAATGTGTGGTGTTTATGTATGACTTAAAAGTTAATAGGGGCATCTTTCAAGTACTGGTAATCGAGTGTTACCTGTTCTTAATCATTAAAAATACCGGTACCAAAATGTCTTGGTACCACCCAACACTACTGCTGTTCTTTGTGTTAACCATAATAAGATCTGCGCTCAGTGTCAGTGTAACTTTACACCTTGTTATTATTGTGTAGATTCTTCTACAGCTCAATAACATATGATCATGACTAAAATGCTATCGAATGAGGATATAATATGCAAAGAAAATGGAAGCAGCTTGATAAAGATTTCTACAATTTAGTTGTGCATCATTAGTAATAAGATGTTTTAAAAATATTTATTGCAAAAGTGGATCAACTCTTACATCACTTGTCAATGATGCAGTTAATGGAACATTTAATAGACCAAATTAAAAAATATCTACAAATTTGTCATGACAAATGTTTACATTAAAACCATTTGAAATACCTCACAACAAATTATTGATCTGAAGAAAACTTAAACCAGAAACTACTGGTACATACTAACTGTTACATTTGTGGAGATATCACATCTGAAACTGTTTTCAGTTTTACCCCAAAATAAGCATTAGGACGTTAGTCCTGAGAGGCTGATTGGTGTAAACACAGAGAGTTGCTTTTCCTCCTATTAATTTTGGGTTCCTTATATTAAGCCAAGGAACCTATGTATTCAACCCTGCATGTGTGTGTGGAGGGGGTAGGGGTGGCATTGGGAGTGTAAGTCTGTGTGTCTATGTGACGATATATCTCGACACCATAAATCGACGAGGAAATGATGGATCATTGTTATGCTTGGTGGGCGGATGGCCCATGGTGCTCATCTCATGAATACTAATAAGGTTATGGGGTAAAAAGTCAAATTCTTCAAATTGAAATAATTCTGCAACTGGAAGCTTTCATTTGTTTCAAATGAATGTATATTTTTTATGTATATTACTAATAGTTGGTTGATGGTTTCTGGTAAGTACATTTGAATGTGTATTCAAATTTGACATGCATAATTAATGAGGGTGTAAGGCTAAACATTATAATGATAGATAATTGTCATACTTAGTGGTTGTAGATAGCCCATAGTGAGTAGGGAACCCATTGCAATAACTTTGCAACTGGAATTTAATTTGGTTTCCAACCAATTTCTTGTTATATATGTTGATGACGGTTTGATATGCCCCCAAAAATGTAAAACTTTGTCGACATCATGGATATGTTCCTCATTGAAAATAACACCGTGACTTGTATCAGTGACATGACGAGTCAGAAAAATAGATCAGCTTACTTGAGTCAACATTTGAGTGACTTTTCTAAAACTCTGATGATATTAGTTGTTTTTTCTGTTTTTGACAGGATGATCACACCGCTTTACCACGTATTTTCCGAGAAGGTAATATTCTGTTTTTGCCAAGTCTTTCTATATATTGCTGAAGAAGAGAAGTTTGGAAGAACAACATACCTTTGAGCATGTCTGACTAACCTGGTGGCTTCATTTAGGGTGTTTAAACTTGTCACACTCAAAAGATCAAAGGACGCTCTAAACTTTATGAAACCGGATTGCCTGAAGATATTTTCAGTGAAGCCCAAAAGAGCTGTGAGAAAACTAGTAACTAACATGAAGAGTCTGTAAACAATTAGGCACAATCTTACATATTGTGAGTAACCATGATTTTTTTTCAACCAGGAAACTGTAACCAACCAGTAAATTCTTAAAATGGTTGGCATACAATATAGCAGCAGAGCTACTATGCAAATTTGCATTCTGGTTTTAGTGGATGCTGGTCTTCTTATATCATGTGACTGATATTGTTAAAAGTGTATGAAAACTCACAGGGAGTACTTGCATGAGCTTATAGTTATTAGTTTGCATGTTGGATTTAACAATAGTTACACACTTTCTCAGATATAGTAGACAATGTTATTGGATATATCACCTCAATTATTGATATAACTAAACCATCTTGTGGTTTCTTTCACATTTAAAAACTGGTTTAAAACAATAATGAATTTTCTCTGCTATTCAAAATACTAACTAAATGACACTTGTGTCAACACATTGTATCTGCTATTCAAAATACTAACTTACCTTCATAAGCAGGGCAGGTATTTGTTTTTATGTGGAAACACCACAAAAGGTGCAATTTTCATGACAGAGAAGAAAAGAAAATGGAGTAAACTATGAAAATTAGCTGATTTTCGGTTTTTCATGTTCGAACCAATTTTGCTGTATTCATTTTATTATTAGATCCTACGCCATAGCAGTTTTATGTATGCAATGCTGGAATGTGTGCCACATAAGTACTGTTTGTTTTGCGAGTTTTAGTAACTAGACGTAAGTTTTAACATTTTACATACCTTCCTGTTTCAGGTTTACCACAGGCAGTCCAAAACACATCATTGGCCATATCCTTTCATAAAGGAGAACAATTTGTGGAACACGGTTTGACATAACTGTTACCTTAGTTTTTAAGACATTACAACTACTTGTTTTACTTGATTGGCTTCATAACTCAGATTAATGAAATGTTAAGCAAATCCTTATTACATACTTTCATATTCACACCAATCTTTTTAATCCTCTATGCAAGTCAAGTGTCTTCGGTAATTTATGTGATGTGACAAATTCAGTTGATATGAGTTCTGGATCATTAATATTTGCCAATAACTTTAATTTAATTTTTTTATTTTTAATTAATGTCAAGTGCAGTATAATCTATGTATCTCTGTTCTCTCCTGGTGGGGTGTAAGCCTGGGAAGTTTCTACTTCATACATGGTTTACAGTGCAAGAAAAGCTCTCTTAAAGAGAACGTTCTATTGTCTTCAGTGGCGTCACAAAGGGCGACCTGTGGGGCACGTGCCCCTCCCTCAGAAAAAATCGTGCACCCGAGATGCGATTTGTAGTGCTAAAAAACTACTCAAACAATTTTGTTTACAAAGGACGAAACGTATTATGTTCATCAGTTAAACTTTTTTCCACCGACCATCACAATAACCATTTGTTTTCTCACTAACAAGGTCACAGAAGCCTCGGCGTGAACCGCTAGTGCTTAAACTTCACTACTACTTTGCATAAATTTAAATTTAATTTTTTTAACACTCTTATTTAAAACATTATCAAAGCAAAAGGGTTAATTTCCATTTTTTTTATAACTCTTTTATTCACCTCAGTTAAAATCATAAATATCGGACAGACTAAGCCCGAAAATTCTTGAACATAAATTTACTTCAAGTTGCAAATTATAGCACCAGATTGCAGCTTAAGACCCTTAATCAATCCAAAATTCCCCTTAGACCCCTCCTTCAGAACAGTATTTACAAATATACATTGTACCCCCTAATTAAGTGCTGTGCCCCCCCCCCCCCCACTGCCTTTCTTGTAAAAAATTGTATATACATATAACAAGAATTATGATTGGTGGATCTCCTATGCATAGCAACAACATAGCAGGCCACTTGGTAGTATTCTGTGATGACAGTAAAGTGCTTTACAGAAACAATAAAGTGCATATTTCCTTTCTTAGACTTAATTTGTCCTTCATTCCCTTCTAATATAGTTCAATAATTTTTCCAGGCGCGTAGCCAAGGGGGGGGGGGGGCGAAGGGGGCAGCCGCCCCCCCTTGAGCATTTAAAAAAAAATTAAATGTTTTTATGATATCGCTAGTAATTTCAAAAGAGAAAATGCTAAGATGCAACTTACAAGGCATGGGAAGTGCCATTTCCAGCGATCTGGGAGGCATTTTCAGCCAAAATTTTCTTGTACGCTTCGCGCCAATCATGGTGGCGCTACGCTTAGATAGTTTGCAATGCCGAATCTACGGCTCTGATAAATTGCCTATACAGTTTCGCCCCTCCCTTGGCAAATTCCTGGCTACGCGCCTGAATTTTTCTATGGAAGTTGGTAAACATTTACAAGTCTTGGAAGTCATAAAATTATGTCAAGATCATAAGGCCTTTGGCATTATCAGTCTCAATGTCTGAGCTAACAAGTTTCAGAAGATGAATTAGGTCATGGGTTATTAAAATTTGGTCACGGAAACTCAAGTCATAGAACTTAAGTTTGAGTGGTAATTTACATCTTGTAATTGCAGTTACCATTGATCTCTTAACCCTTCATGTTGTTCAAGATGCTTTTTTTGTTCCTGTTTTAGTGAATAAAAAGAGAAAACTTATGTATGATTTGTATGTGTATGTTTTAACTGTCCTGAGTAATGCTATTTAATGTGAGTAACTTAACATTGTGAGTACCACAGTGGATGGGAAGGAGAACTCGTCTATCCAAGTTATTGTACTATGCCTCTAAGTATATACTGTCATTTTAAACGAGTATTGTTACTCACATTGATAGGCTGGATGATATTACTCATGTCTTATAACTGTTTTTGTTTTCACTGTAGAACCCCTTCGAAAACAATCTTATGTGGTACGAATTAAGCAGGCCAAACATCCAGAGTCTATGCATGCTACGTTCTTCAATACTACTCTCATTCCCTTTCGTGGAACATTTCATAGTATAGTTTTGATTTATCAAATTTCGCCACTAGATGAAAATATTTAGAAAACATGGGCATGGGTAGGATATTCACCTGTCGTTGTTCCAGCTTACACAAAAAGCACAAAAAATTAATACAAATACAGTATACATCAGTGACTCGCATTGAAATTTGA
The DNA here is from genome assembly GCA_020650975.1 of Apostichopus californicus. NCBI lineage: Eukaryota > Metazoa > Echinodermata > Holothuroidea > Aspidochirotida > Stichopodidae > Apostichopus > Apostichopus californicus. The sequence continues at coordinate 19,904 of JAIPMN010037391.1, forward strand.
AGGTAGAGGGGGCGATTGTAAATTCTTTCCAAACTGAGTTAGGTAAAGGCATGGACCTCAATTGAAGGTCCAGAGGCGGATTGTATATAGGAGGGTGTGGTTCTGGGGCCATTGAATCCGAATTGAATGAATGGTAGTCTGGCGGTCCTCCCATTTCACATGATGCATCCGGAGGCATATTCAGACTATATATTAGATCTACAATTAGATATAAATGTAAGGCTGTACTAATAAATGCTCGTGACATTTTGTGTGAGGTTGAATGTGGGTGTACGCCCTGGATCCGCGCCAGAGTGCGTCATGGTCTAATTCTTTCGCGATTGAATGTATACACACAGTTTTGCACCACCTATATATATATATATATATATCTTTCACGGCTCGATAAAAGAAAAAGATTTAGGGATATAAATTTCCAACAGCGACTACAAAGTTCCCTGAAGTTCTGTACAACTGTCTATATGATTTTGCGGGCTAGCTGCCCTTTTAAGATTACCGAGTGTACCTAATGTTGGCACACCGACCCTGCACATAGTTTTCATAAAACCTTAATAGAATATAAATTATAGATTTTAGGATTCAAAAGGAATATGTTTCAATGTTTACGTTGGTACTTTCTGAAGTATTCGCAAGTAGGTTTATGGAGAAGGGGCGTCGCCTTGGCATTAAACATGAGGGGGGGGGGGGTGGTGGTGTCATCTTTTGCCCCCGATAAGGAAGAAAACACGGACAGGAAGTGTTGATAAAGGAAGTGAGAGTCCAACAGGGTTTAGTCCAGTGGGAGGGATCCACTTGAGCCTGAAGGACCCATAGTTAGGTTTAGACGCTCCCACAGAAATGCTGAGATTTACGGTCTCTTTGAGCTAAAATGGGGCTTACTTTCGACCTGTACTATGGCATATACGTTTGTAAAGGAAATATAGGGAGTTGTCTGCAGTTTACATAGACATTCCAATCTCCTTTCCTCCCTGCACTTCCCCTTTACCTTAAGTATTTCTCCTCCCCCCCCCCTTCTCTCTCCAGTGACATACCTAGAATAGTTGGCACCCGGTTCGGATCCTTCCTTTATCACCCACCCCATGCAGGGGATGCTGTCCTGGGGCAGGTATCTAAGGCAAGTGGTGCCCACTTTGAGAAATTGTTATGTAAGGTGGCTTAGACGCAAAATGGTTCTATTTTGGCAGAGCGTTCACCTGATAACTTGTTTAGGAAATGTAAATGTTTGCTAAATTTTCCTATTGTTTTTTAAGTAGAAAATTTACATCGACTTATACCACCACAATGATTTACAAAAATAGGGGAAATTTCCACTTTTCCTCTATAGCTGGCCGCCACTAGCTTTATGTATTTATTATTTTATCTTAGTTTTCATTCATTAATTGAGGGAGGATGTGGCATCGCAACCCCCTAACAGGTACCCAGGAGGACCTCCCCCACCCCACCTCCATTATGTACGCCACTGCCTCTCACTTCTTCTCTTTATTCTTTCTTTTTCTTTCATTTTGCCGTCTGATGCAGAATTTTGCAATTCTATGAGTGAATGGGGTGTCAACCCCACCTCACTCTATCTACGGCCCTGCTATGGAAGTATGTGTGGCTAAATGCAGTTGCATTCGATGTTAATCCAACCAATGCAAGTATCAACAGAGTTTTCAAATCAATAGGAACCAATTCCATAAGAACCTTTCTTTAATTTAACATCTTATTGAGAACAAACGGTACTCAGCCATTGAATTAACCGGTAAGGATTTTGCAGTATATACTTTTATTCCAATTCCTATGTGAAATATATTGCAGACCATTAGATTGTATGAATGAAAGAACATTTTCCGTTACCAAATTTGAGCTTCCATTTCCCTAGAAATGATTTGTTATTATAGACTGAGAGCTTTGTATGACACTAATTAAATGCACTGTGGAATGTCTTGACAACCTACAAATCATCTGATATAAATCCAAAATTGCTTAAAGCAATACCACATATCAACTTTTCTTGAACTATCCTGGATGACTCTATGTTCTGTTGAAGACTTTTAGAGCCCCTTTACAAAACTTAACTGAACTGAATTTAACCAAAAGAAAAGTTTACAGAACTGACAGATATATTGCAGCTTCAATTTTGGATTATGATGCTCGAAAGGTTTTTTTTATACTTTGGCACCCGTTGACCTCATACGACCTTTACCAATTTCAATCATGGGACTCTATGTTTACGAGATGTTATTGACAACTTCCCTCTACGTTATATATTTACTATGTAGTTACATCATCACACCAAGTATGAACTAAATCAGACATAATGTTCAAGAAATATTGATATTTCAAAAAAATTGTTAAGACCCGTCCACTCATTAATATTCATGAGATGGGAACCACATATTTATATGTGCATATCTAAACATCAGGGGGCATCCACATACCCACTATAACATTAACATAATTTGTTGGTCTTGAGATATTGTGTTTACAAGCTTTCACCGTGATAACACTCTAGCCATACCAATTCATGAATAATAATTAAAATGAATTTATTGATTTATGACCATGTACCTATCTTCTACTGACATCGCCATACCAAGTATGAAATCGATCGGACATACGGTTGAAGAGATATTGACACTTTAAGAATTTTAGGTAAAGCCCCC
>JAIPMN010037392.1:8173-24586 GCA_020650975.1 Apostichopus californicus
TCCCCCCCCCCCCCCCCATCCAGGACCTTTTAGATGATACAAGTGCTAACCAGATCTTTTAAGAATAGGTGGCACTTTTCAAACCTGTGTTACAGAGTTGCATACTTGTATGTATATACAGTATGATTACAAACATTACTACCTTGTGGGGGAGTTTGTAGGCCACCATCTGTGTGGAAGACACTGTGACATGTCATACTGTACTCACTGTGACATGTCATATTGTCCTTGCCTTGTTCAATGGCTGCAACTGGGATTCAGGTTTTCAAGGATTTTTCTTCTTTTTTTTCTGTTTTTTAATTTGATTGGGGTGTATTGGAGGGAAATATATAAAAAAAAAATATGGAGAATAACACCACAAGAAGGATTTTTGAAAAATAAAATATGGATTTGGTGAGGTATCAAATGATTCTCTATGGAATAAAGGGTGAGGGTGATATCAATGTTTCTAACCAAGAGTGACAGCTAGGATTGGTGGCAAGAGGTTGGTTGGGTAGATTAGGTACTGAAAAGAAAATAGAAATTCTGTGAGACAGGTTAAGCAGGAAATATGTTTGGATATTATCTTTATCGTTTTGTGTAAGTTTTAAATGTCATCAGTAAATATGCTAGAAAGTCAAATAATTGGTCACCCATGTTCAATTTCCAACCAGCAGTTTACTGCAGGTACTCTAAGGATGCATTTACACCAGATCTTAATCAGATCCACTGATGTATCAGATTTGGATCAGATCCACCAATGTAATCATATCCGGATAAGATCCACCAATGTTATCAGATCCGGATCAGATCCACCGATGTAATCAGATCTGGATCAGATCCACTGATGTTATCTGCCCATGGTATAATGTAATGTTGATCCGGACGTGTTTACACTTTAAAGTCATGCTCAGATCCTTCCATATATATTTATATATTTCATATAAATTATTTTTTGTAGAGAGGAAATTGATGTTGTCTCTTGGTCATTAACCAAGAACAATTGCTCAAGTGAGAAGGATCAAGGAGGGCAGGGGGGGTGGGGTGTGAAAGGGGACCTTCCTAATAGTTTCTCTATTGTACAGTCAGTCCCTGGTAATCCCATCGGCTTCCTCAATGCGGGTGGGTGTATGGTACTGTTGATACCTTTACAGGTTTACTGAGTGCACTGTTCAAATTTGATTTCATAATGATATAGGGTTTAAAAAAATAGCAGATCTTGTTACAAAATATGCTAGCTCTTTGCAGCTTTGTGGGAATGGTAGTTCTGTGGGAGGAGGAGGAGGAGGAGGAGGAGGAGAGAGGAAAGGGACAGGATGAAGTCCCCTTCTTTTTTTGCCTCCATCCTTTCCTTCCCAAAAGAGAAAAGGGATGGAACTAAGTGGTTTTGCCCCCTTCCCTTCCCCTCCCCCTTCTCCTTCTTCCCCATACCATACCATTCATCTCGTCTCAAACCATTTATACACCACACACAGAAAGAAATCTCATGTTTTCTAGCAAGAACATATGGAATAGCTTTGAAAGTCAAATGGCTAATGATACAGTTCTTTTCAACTAGGAATAGTCAAGCCATTGATATCAAATGAAACAGCTTCATTAATATTGCAGAGAACAAAGCTATTATGTTTAGTTTAATTGTCTCTCTTTCTGCTACTCTCAAGGGTCAGGTTTGGTCACATATTCGACAGGGCCGTGTATCTCTTTGTTTGAGGGAATTATTGCTGCCTGCCGTTTGAACATTGCTATAAGCCTCTCACTTCATTTATTTTATCTCTTTCTATCATCTGGTTAAGCTGGGAATTTTAACAGCTGAGATATTTTTGCCGAGGTGATAATTGTTCGAGATAGGACTCGTTCAAAGTTAAATTTACTGACTATGTAGTCCAGGTGCCACAACTGCAGATGGTGTCGTACTAGGACGGTCGGTATTTTGTGGAAGCTGTTTACGGAGTTATTATATTTGCGTTGATATTCGTAGGGGGGATGTGTTTCAGCTACTCTGAATTGTGGTAGGTAAAAAATAATTTCCTTTCCCCTTTTTTTTGGTCAAATATCAGTGCTCATGTATTAGTTAATTACAGCAGAAAAGAACTATTTTTGCTAGAACAGCTCAAATATGGTCATAAGGGTATATTAACCTTTGCAAAAGACTGAACTATTTCATCTAATTTGTTACACTTTTTTAATTTTTCATTTTCATGCACCAATTTGCTGATCTCAACAAAAGCCAGATGTCGTAGCCAAAATGCCAAAAATAGTTTTTTTAAGTATTACAGCTCATATGTCACTCATAATGTCAGGCATGCATAACCGAGTAGTCTATAATTCAGCCGGAGAGCTATTATTCAGCTCCCTGATTCAAGCTGGTGCTGGATAGCTGACTGCATGTTCTGTAGATTTCATTTGGAAATTTCAGTGGACCATCAAGAGTGGTGGTAGGAAGAGGAAGGAGGGGGGGGGGGGGATTCAATGGGTGTGGAATGGACAATGTGTGCATATTTGTCATAGTAATTCCATATTTTGGTAAAGAGAACTAATTTTTGCAATTAAAATTGAAAAGTGAATCAACTGAGCTTTGACATAGTTGTATAAAATTTCATCCCGTTTTGAGGTGAAGTGTGAAGGGGATTAGATGCTCCGGCAAATTATTATGAACATAAACAATATGAATTAATTAAGCACCTGAGTTTCAAATGGGTTGTTTTCTTACGATGAGGTCTACCGAGCCTGGAGCTCAATCTCTATTTAATTTGTTTTGTAACCTTAAAGAAGATCCTTCTAAAATTGAAACTTCATGGAATGTACCAATTAGCTTGTGATGTGGGGTATCCAATATGAGATTATGAGTGGAAGAAAACCTCAAATTTGAAGAAAAAAAATATTAGATTCCAATTTGAAACATTGCAAGGCATTCACTAAACCTATTAGATTTGAGATTATCAGAGGAATATTGCAGTTATCACTTTCCTCTCGCCTACCCCTCCCCCTTCCCTCCCACTACCTCCTCCTCTGATGTTCTCACACCCAAATAAAATAGATTTACTATGAAGATTTTGTATATTTTTTTTGGGGGGGGGGGCAGGGGGGAGAGCTCATGTAATAATAAGCCAGGAATAGTTGATCAAACCACGGAGAGTAAAATAACCCCGACGAACAAACAAACAATTTTGTTATAAATCATAATGGATCTTATAGGTGCACACTATAGGATTTGCTTTTGAAATATGGTATATTTTGCACCCATGTACTAAATTGCCACCTATACTTCCCATAATAAGCCAGGAATAATTCATCAAACCACAGAGGGTAAAAGCTCTGACAAACAAACAATTTTGTTGTAAATCATAATGGATCAGTAATAGGTGCACACTATAGGCTTTGCTATTGAAATATTGTATAGTTTGCACCCATGTGCTAAATTGCCACATACTTCACATAATAAGCCAGGAATAATTGATCAAACCATGGAAGTTATTCTAACCCACATCATCAAACAATTTAATTATATTCATAATGGATCAGTGATAGGTGTGCATTGGAGCCCACCCACCTCCATTGTGGTTCTAGTAATTACCTTCACATAATTCCTTCAGGAATGATAATAATTTCCGCCTTCACCAACAGACTTTATTTACAAGGATAACCTTGTTAAGTGTAACCAGTCTATAGCAGGTCTTTATCTTATCCCCGTTATACTATCAAAACATTGAGGACATTTAGCTGTAGGGATCCAACATAAAAAGAAAACTTTCTCTAAACACAACCTTGATTTTTACCCTACTTAATTGGTTAAAGGTTGTCCAAATTTTAAAGTCACCTTAAAACAGTTACCATAGTGATATGCAAATAAGGAGTAGCCAGCTGTTATGATAACTGTCCACAATTAAAATCTTGAAGGGAGTTTTATTATTTGGGAAACAAATCATTTTTCGTTGGCATTGGGTGGTATTACAAGTTAATGGGACCTCCATTGTGGAAGAAAAGTAGCTAAATCTGTAGAAGAACTGTATGGAGCTGGTTGTTGTCAAGGTAATGTATTCCATGGTTGTAGCAGTGGTGCATCTGATATTGCTACAGTAGCAATTCTCTATAGCGTATACACTGTGAGGGAGAAATCGGATTCCAGACTGCTTTGCTAGTGGATGTATGTGTGTGTGTATCTTATGCAGTAGCAAGACAAAGTGCACGAATTGAATAAGTTGGGACACCAGCAGTTCTTGAGCCGGAGATCTGTCTAGAGATTAGGAAGAGAGCAACTTGTCGAGACTGTTGTTAAAGACTCGGTCAAAAGTAAATATCAAGATTTGTATCCATCAGACCAGGTAACATCACACTCTATAGAACAGGTACAGGGTATTATTTGAGTTTAATATGCCACAAGACAATCTCATGATAACGTACTTCTGTGTATTAAAATGCCGTCAATAATTAGCGCCAAGGTTTAGCACGCTAAAAATTCCTCAAAGTTTTTCGAAGTACTGTAACTTTCCTGGAAGATTTGGTCCTCAGAATTACTCTAAGACATTCAGGATTGTTAAAATAGCCATATTTGGGGGCAATACTGATCACCTTTAAGAATAGACATCCAAAATAGCAACTCAGGAGTTTTACAAAGTTTTACATCCCCCTCCCCCCCACCTCCCCACCCCCTTCCCCTCCTCTTTTGTGAAAATGACACATTGACTTCAGTGAGTGAAAGACTTCTCAATCATTGTAATGCAGGACATATTTTAAGGTCATCAGTATTGACCTCAAAATATGCTAGAAAGTAAAAAAATGGTCACTGATGCTTAGAATTTCAACACATACTTTTTCCTCACCCTCGATACAGGGAGTTGTTCCATAATTACAACTCCCTGCAGGCTCAAAGTAATTTTCCCTGTCATTGAGTTGTCTAAGTTAACACTTCTGGAACTCATCTTGAGATCTACAATCACCTGGAGAGTGCTTTTCACAAATTCTAACAAATTTTAGCGGGATAAAATTTTGAGCCAATTCTGATGAACTTTTAAAGGAATACAGAGCAATTTTGTCAGCAATAATTCACTATGTTATTTTTCGATATTGAATATTATCAAAACTTTACTAAAATCAACACCCACCCTTGATAATAATCTTATTTTCAGCTCTGAAACTCCCCCTCAACCTCCCTCCCATCCCCCCCTCCCCCATCCTTATTGATCTTTCTAATTTTTCCATTCTTCTTTTTCCTCCTCAACTAAACCCCACATCCACATTCATGATTGTTACAGGTTCAGTCTCGCCACTGATGACTATCAGAAGAAAAAAAAGAACAAAAAAATACACTGGAGGCAATGTTTCCTCTCATTTCCGTCATAGCGGATTACCAGTCCTATTTCTAAACACACCGCTCTCTTGCATCCTGACGTAGCTTTTGTGTGGCTTTAAATTTCCTGAATAACAACTCATTTTTTCAGGGGTGACTTTTCACGAGTCTCTTTCTCACTTATAGACTTTTTTTTTCTCTCATTTTTTTTACTCATTCTTACTTACGAAGGGACTATCTCTGTGAAACTTTCCTAAGAACTGCCAATTAGGTGAACGAACCGTACGTAACCGTTGAAGTGGACGAGATATTATTCCACTTTCGTACCTCTTTACAATTCACCACGTCAGTAGTCGACAAATTAGGCGCCGGGACGAGCGTTATAACTGTAGACTTGTCACAGGATTTTCACTTTCTAGTTTTTTTCATCTCTGAGCTGTAGCCACGGTAGAAAAGCCTGAGAGACAGACTTAAGGAATAAATTAGTATACATATTTCTTATAGCAAGTTTTCAGGCTTTTAAATTTTGTTTTTTTTATCAAAAAAATAAAAACATTGAGAATCTTATGGCTTTGTGCTCAAAAACTGATATTTACTACATCTTTGCGTTAATACGTGTAGCAATTTTTACTATGTGTCATAGCATGTTGAAATGTGATAATTCGATAAATTATTCCCTACAACATGGGAGTAGTTTTACAATTTAATCCAATACGGAAAATTTGGTGTCCCTCAAAGTTATTTGATTTAGTTTGTGATACTCCTGGGTAGGATCTTGGTGAATGACAAGGGTTTTTCGATTGAAATGGCATCAAAATACATTCTTCACTGTGAGTTCACAGCATTCCAATTATATAAAGTTTCAACATCCCCTACATGAGTCTGCCTTCAATGATTCTCCTCCCCCCCCCCACCCCCAGGGCCACACCCTCTCCTTTTCTTCTTAAATCTTGGAACTGTTAGAGAAAAGTATTTTTGGAAAGTTAATGTAAATACTAGAATGCGAAAAATATATTGGAAACACTTGTGCAGATGGACTTCAAGTGATACAATTTGTTTACTTGCCCATTTACGTAAGTAAGGAAAAACTGTGGTTTCACATGATCATTCTTTCCTTAGGTGATTTCCTGTGCACCCAATCATAAGTCAAATGGCTTCACACTATGTACACCATGGAGCTGCTATACTTGATCCAAGTATCTGCTACTCAAGTTGGTCCAAGATCTGTTTTTACCTCCATGGTCCAAGTAGCAGCTATTTGGACCATGGAGCTATAAACCATGGAGCTATAAACCTATAGCTCCATGTTTGGACCAAGTAGTAGCTCCCTGCTGTAAACACAGGGTTGGGTGCAAGGTTACTTTATGTAGCAATTATCTTTCTGTGTGTGATATATGCTACATTTACATCATCAACATAACTCATTCCTTTCCATGGACCTTCCATGCTGATCTCCCTAGACAGCTAGGCCTGGTGCTTCATTTTCTGCTTGAGGGCGCTCAGCTGCTGTCAATTTATTTGCTTGAGTGAATAAGGTTCTTGCAAAAAGTCACTAAAATGCAAAAGAAGTTTTACAAAGCATGTAGGTGGAGAGCTGTCACGGACCCAGCTGTGTTCCAATTACTATTAGCATGTATGCATTAGCTTTGACCAAAAGAGGCAGTCACGGTCTTGCCCAATTTAGTCCGGCCTCTCATTTACATTTCATTAAAACTCTGTTACTAATGGATCGTGATTGTCAGTAGACTTAGCGAAGGATTCGGTGAAACTTCTCTCTCTTGACCGATGTGACGGTGTTTGTTTCATCTTAGCTAATTTCATGAATTATGCATCATCTTCCTCTCCCAGAATCCTTATTTGATTTTACACTGTCAGTGACATAATGACCGAGAGAGTTAACCCAGTTGGGACAATCTTTTGGATACTGTACTGTCATGCCCCGCTTCCGAGCACTCGTAATGTCAGTACGAGCAGTATGAATATCATGTTTCTATCAGATAAATGTTTGGAACTCAGTGGCGGAGCGTCCATACAGTCAGGGGGGGGGGCGGATGCCCCCCCTGACGGACTCAAATGGACTGCTGGCGCTCTTTTCAGCTTTTTACCACTTTTTACTTATTCGCGATTATTGACTTTTTTATTGCGCTCTCATCTACCTATTGACATTTGTCACATTTTGTTGGTGTAATTTTCTGACAAAATGCTCTAAAGGCTATTTATTCTACGTTTATCTGCAAATTAGCAAGGCCGGAAAGGGTAATTTCCGGCGATCTAGGGAGTATCTTTACTCAAAAAAATTCTGTACGCTCCGCGCCAACTTGTGGTGGCGCTCCGCTTAGATAGTGTCGAAAGCGCCCCTACGGACCATTCTCGCCCCCTCTGACCGATACCCCTAGCTCCGCCACTGTTGGAACTGTTTGTACTGTCGATACGAATGGTTTGAAGCTTGATATGGAAGGACAGTGTAGAAAAGGTATTAACATGATGAAACTGTCCCGAATTGCTGGAGAGTTTGTTGTTGTATTAAATATTCATGATGTAGAACAGTATCTTTTTCTCTTAATTAATTATCTTGAGTGATAAGTGCAATCTGATAGATTGGCCTCAGCTGTAAGCATAGACCTATGAGATCTAGTAGAATTATTGACCCACAAATTAAATTTAACATATTAAACATGTTTAAAGCTCTACTTTAGGATTTGATGGCAATTTCCACCCCCCTTTGGCACCTTGCTTTCAGATTGATGGTTCCACAAGGTATCTTCTCTGTTATTCAATGGCTTTGATTGATTTTAAACCAGAACTCAAACCAGCATTAAAAAACTTAAACCAGAACTCAAATCAGCACTAATAAACTTAAACCAGAACTCAAATCAGCACTAATAAACTTAAACCAGAACTCAAACCAGCACTAGAAAACTTAAACCAGAACTCAAACCAGCACTAAAAACTTAAACCAGAACTCAAACCAGCACTAATAAACTTAAACCAGAACTCAAACCAGCACTAAAAAACTTAAACCATAACTCAAACCAGCACTAATTTATAAAACAAAAATAAATAAAACTTCAAAAATAAATAAAACTTCAAATCTACAACATATTTCCCCTCCATATCCAGTAGGAATATCTGAGTAGTAAGAAGTAACGAACTGAAATATTGTCATCCTCTTTATAAAATTTGTTTGCAGATTGCGTTTGGTAATACACCCCCACTCTTTGTAAATTCCTTTGAAAATCACACCTTCCCAGTGGTACACTCTCAACAGAATTTATTTAGCTAAATATAATCATTTTCTTTAAAGCATGTATGTCTTCATTTCTTAAATTTTTTTCCTAAATTCATCTTTCAATCCACAACACTTCATCCGCTCAGTTCTTGATGTCTCAGTATAATTTTTAATAATTGACAAAAGTGTGCGACTCGGCCTTGCTATTTACTCTCAGGATGGAATTTATTAGATTATGAATCAGCTAACTGCATTTTTTAATGTTCCATCTCAGATTATTGCTAATGTTCATGCTTCGTACAGTACATGACTTGTTTATAACCACAATGCACCTCCCTCTCTGACGTATTACCGTGGAGTTACGATCAAGTAATTACATTAGACCCCCTCGCATAATTGAATAAATTGGTCAAAGCACTTTTCCCTGGTAAAAAAAAAGAAAACAGTAGCAAAAAAATATCCCAAGGTCACAGATGAAAATAAATTTTGCACAAAATTTGAACGAAATCCTCACGTGCCCCATTGGTTTGTTTTTCACTCTAGCGCAGAGTGGATCATTTATAATTTATTTACCTGGGGAAGGATCGGTTACACTCTGTGACTTTCAGCTAATTAACTTCCCATCTCGTAAACATATGCAGCGATACCATTGCTGCACTTTTGCTACAAGGTCGCACTGACTACGGACGGCCTTTGGGTTTAATGTCGTTTGAGTATTTTATAGAGTTAACAATACGTATTGGGTACCGAAATGATACTTATTAATTTACACTCTTGGTAAGCAGATTATATTTATCTATGATAATTAATGTACTGTAAACTTGTCTGATTGTTGTATTGCTTGAAACAATTTTGTTATGATGATTTATGAAGTTGAAAATTATTTTTGAACCAAATTTTGAATACTCTTTGCTTCTGTTATGTACTCATTAAAAACCCCTCTCGGGTATCATAACAAGGACTGGACTGTTATTGTATGAGGTTGTCGGTGTAAATATGTCGGGTTTTGGCCAATAGAACTATTAAAGTTGAAGATTATCCGTCACAAATTAGCTGCAATAACTCATATACTGCGGCGGTGTATTGTAGATGCCATTTAGATGGATCTAAACCACTTTGGCAAGCTATCGGTCAGTCATTTTCCATGTTAACTTGTTGAAATGCTCTCTTTCAATTCTATAAATTGCATTTCTGTTTAATTAGTCTATAATTTACACAGTCCTGACCATATCATGTCAGTTCCTCAATTGCAACACAAGAACATAAGAATTTGTATGGCCTCGACTTGAATGGTTTTACCATGATATATTACAAATTTGTCATCAAGGACAAATGATGTTGAAAGATGTCTTCCAACTTCTGTGGATGGGTATTGTTAACATGAACTTGTTTTAACAAGAGCATATTTTGCTTGAGTTATTAGAATTTATAGAACAAGGACCCAGATGTCATGGTCTCTGAAGCCTTAAAAGGGGCAATAAATTCCAGAGATGTAGCATATCTTAAATGTGTCAATACCTTGAAACCCTCAGTAGCTATAGGAACATTACTCATCCCCCCCCTCCCCCCACCCCCATTTCTTGATTGGACTATATCATATAAAGACTAAACTCTACCTGCAGTCACCCTATAAACATTTTAATCTTGACAGGACTTACTCTCTTTAACACTCTCAACACTCCAACAATAAATATATATATTTTGTGTCTTTAATTTGTATGTCAGAAGAGGTTGCCATGGAAATACGGCCATACAGCTGCTTTAACATTACGACTCTTAGCGTCTTTTCTAGTACATGAACATACTCATTATCCTTTCATCCATTGTCCTTGTTTTCACGACGGGCGTCTGTAAATATATTCGGAGTCAAAATAGGAAAGAAAAAGAGTCCCTGGGATTAGATCCTCCTCATCCGTTAATTGAATCTCCGCGGTATCGTCTGGGGAATCGATTCCAATCGCAAGTCCATTATTACGGTTACGAGTTTTGCTCGGTTCGGGTTCTGACGTTTGGCTCGAACGGTCTGAACCTCTTGATCGTGTTCAAGAAGCAAATTTCCCCGACCTCGCTGAAGCGAGTAACTTTAAAATGGCTTGATTACGGTGGCATCGATTTTTAAGTCTTCATTCAGGTCAAGTAGCTATAAAAGGAACCAAACGTAGTAAGAAATCTCCTCTCATTTCTCGGCATCCATCGGTCAACTCTTGACATTAAAGATCTGCCCACGATGTAGTGCGGAATGATCTTCACAAAGTAGAGAGATTTGCGATTATCGGGTACTGACTACTGAGTGATATATATATCAGAGAGGGATTATATCTTAAGGCAAACTGAGTGATAAGAGGTTTGTCATCTAATTGACTTTTCTTCACGGAGGATCTGATCCGAATGTTCTATTTCTAGGATGGCTGTCGTTGTAATTAAGTCTTATTAATGGTTAGATTGTGGGATCAACCGGAAACCGTGAAATTGTCACTTTATCTGAGTAGCACATACAGCGAGGAGCTGGTGCTTTACTTGACATTTCAAAACGAGATTCATCAGTCATGACTCTCTGCACATAGTCTTATATTTTGCAGACTCCGAGCAAAGCATAACTTGCATTGTGAATCCCAAATGTGGCGGCAGTTTTCTGTAAACGAATGTCTCGCTAAAATTGCCTCTTTTGGATCTTGGAATTAAGCAGCAATACAACTATGGTACATTCAAGGTTTAATGACTCTTGGGATTGGATTTTGGTTTTTTTCTATGCATAGCTCCTACTGGGATTTCATGACCGGTTAATGACTCATGGGATTGGATGTGTTTTGTTTATTCTATGAATATGCATAACTCCTACTGGGATTTCATAATACCTGTCTAGGTATTGCTGATTATAAATTTGAGTATCGGCTTTTGGCTGGAAGAATGAATTCAGTTTGAAATTTCAGCTATTGATTTATTCTCCAGTTTGCCAGAAGAAATTTCAAGATGGGGAAAATTAATCGGGAAATGTGGATGAAAATATAAATATGATGAAAACAAAGTGCTGACTGAGTTTTGACTCTTGTCAAATGCTGAGGTGATTTCTCATTCAGTTGATTAACTTTTTAGACTTCATTTTCTTGGGGTTTCTTTTTTTCTTGTAACAATGATGTCATCTCGGTAGACAGCTCTTTTCTTTTCCAGAACGTGAAAACAACTTGGTCGATCCGTTCTCACAAAATGACTTACTATCACCCGTTCGTACATTATTATGAACTAACAGTCGTGACTAACAGTTGTGATTCATTCGTACCAATTAAGCCACTGGGCAATTTGTTTCCGAGAATCAGTTTTGGAGTGACAACAAATTTATCATATACGCTTTAATAGCAGATAGAATTCAAACAGATTATGGATTTAGAGATGGTCAGGAAATTAAAAGAAATTGGTATTCAATGATTTTAATATTTAATGATATGCATAATTAAGACATGTCATGACAAACTCTTCTAAATTAACGATGGAAAGATTATCCATGTAACAGCATCTTCTTCTGGATCAGTATTTTCAAACATTAAGTGGTGATTGTGAAGAAACAGCAACTCAGGATTTGTGGAACGGACTGTATTTATAGCGAGATAAAAGCAATATTTCTGATCTGTTACTCTAACTTGGAATGACCTTATCTATTCAGATCTTCAGGTAAAAACACTCTTTTTTTATTGGGCATTATTTTTGTTTGTGGAGGGGGGGGGGAGGGGATGGGGTAAAGGTTTGGGGTGTTGTAGTAATTCAAAGTCTCGTTTATGCTTAACATCCTTTAGCTTCAAATCTTTAGTTTTATTTATTCTTTAATCAGGACATTCTCTCCAATCCTAATTTATATCCCATAGAAGCTCTCTCCAAACTTGCATATATTTTTTCCCCAACTAACTAGCAGTTATGATTATATTTTATACACATTTGTTCAGATACATTGTTTATTTTTCTACCATCTTTGGGATTACTTCAGGGGCAGATCAAGGGAAGTGGGGTCCAGAGGTACAGGGCCCCTAATCTGAAAAAAAAATTCTGCCACTAAAGCTGCAAAAATAACATATTACTTACAAAAGGTATATTCTTTAGAGGACAAAATTTAGCATGCTTTGTGCGCTAGCTATCCTAAAAATAGCAGAATGCTCTGTCAAGTATCTATTTATAAACTGAACTGTGAAATCATTGTCAAATGTATTTCTGGCAGACGCCTCATCTTTTATTCCTAACAAATGTCTTCAAATACCCTGTTTCTGATAGAGACCAAAAATGTGCCGCGTCATGATGCAGGAAAAAAAATAATCTTCTATTTATAAAAGTATTTGTTTATTTTATATTTATACTGAAAATATGTCCTTGTACAGAGGGAAAAATAAAAAATGTCCTTACACTTCTTACATATTTTATCCTCCTCCAAGCAGCTGTTAAATAAGATTTTGAAGACTTATAGCGCCATTGAGTATGGGCAAATCTTATTAAGCAACCTTTAATTTCGGCCTTTGACATTTCGGGTTCATTATCGATTTATGAATGGAGCTTGGCGGTCTCTCTCTCTCTCTCGAAAAAAAAGTGTTGACAGAAATTTGTTAGCTTAACATACCCCCAGGGCTGTTATGAAAAATGAATTGTGACCATTCACATCATACATGTGAGATTGGATTATATATTAAACTTAGCGTGCAAAGCTATCACAAGGTTGAGGTTTCTCTTCGCCCAGGAGGCGGCCGCCGCTGCACCACGCCAAAGCCCTTCCCTTGTTTGCGGATCAAACGAATTGCAGAGCCGTCGGTCGCCTATCCAAATAGAGAAAGGTTTATTGACTGTAGAAAAACCAGTAGATGGTGGTTTAAACTATCGTCAAGAACCTCTGGAATTTTGTGTCCCTATTAGCTTTGGGAACTTGCTGATAGGAACAACAAACACTTCCGTGAAATTCCTTTGATTTCAAACTCGTAATAAAAAGAAAGAGAAAAGGTTTGCTGCTCCAAAAAAAAGCAGTTCAATGCTCTAAGTCACGCATATATAGTGTTTTATTGCATAGGAGAAATGGTCTTTGGTTTTCTGGAACTCTAGATTGCTTCTGAGATATTTGATTGAGAGTTATAACCTGCTGTTACTGCAGTGGTGGGTTTAGTTGTTGGATGTGTGCAAGCTAACTGTGATTTTGTTGACATCTACGTCTAACAAAGGACATTTGACAGGTTGAGATGGACCATAAACCACATCAACCACACGCAGGGGAAACTTCATGATTCAGTCACAAGAGCGACATTTAGAGATATTAGTTTTGTGAATTCTAAGAAAGAGTAACTTTGTTAATAGTCTTGCCTGCAGCCTGGGAGGTTGATCATTTATAATCTTGTGAGCATGAGTGGAAGAGTTTGAGGGTTTTAATACTTGAATGCATGTTTAATCATCTTGTGTTTTTGGCAAGGAACAGTCAAGAAACAGGTTTTCTGTGTTTTCCTTTTACTCAGTGGTGCACCCGCTGTTTTTTTGTTTCAGTTCAAAATGTGTTTTATGGAAATATATTTGGAATATAATATCTGTGTCAACGGATTGCGATAAGTCTGACATTGGGTAAGTAAATTTACTGCCAAGTTTGTTTACAATCTTTCCAGTATTGGGAGACGTGTGTAAAAGGGCTATGGTGAGACATGGGTGAAGGGAATGACTGAGTGGAAGGGGGAGTTGGGGGGAGGTGGGGGAGGGAGGGGAGGGAGGGGAGGGGAGTAAGAGAGGATATAAATAAATTGCAAGATGTAGGATATCTAGTTGTACTGTATTATTACAATCAAATAACCCTCTCTAAAATATTCATCATATGCACTGTGTGAGTTAAGCCATTAAGAAAAGCCATTAGCTAGTAATTATAGCCTTGTATGGTTAGTTGGCAAGAGCCAATCCAGGATCTCAAAGAGGAGGGGGTAAGCCCATAGTGTCACTGAAGCTGAGCCCAATGTAAGGGGAGGGGTCTGGGGGTCCAAAATGTTAACATTTTAGAAGTGATGTGGTGCATTTTGTGGCAATACCCAGGCGTATAAATGGTGACCTGTGAGAGAAATTGTCATCTGTTGCCATGTGGAGGGATCGTCTCTAGATGTTTGACAGGTTATAGTTGACCACTGGGGTAATATTGAGATGCGCCTTGAGCAGCGGTTATCAGTGGATATGTCTGCACTTCTTAAATCCTCAATATTATTAATATCATTCATACTAAGGCTATAAAGTAGGTCAATCTGTAGGTCTACAATTATTGGTTGTGCTTATGACTACTTTTCAGTTTGGGAAAGTTGAAAAGAGAGGGAGATGTACACACAACCCAAAGAGCCCTCCCCCTACCCCCTCCCCTTCCCTTTAATATTTTTTAACCCTATCCCATTCCCTCCCTGCCCCCTCCCCACCCCTCATGCTTTTATTTTGGAGGAATGTTCCTCTTAACTATATGTGATATTGCTATGTACCACTGTTCAAGTGCCATAGCACCCTTAGCTTATACAGTGGCTTTGTGAACATGTTATGAGATTCTCCTAAACTGTCTTGATCTATATATAATGTGAGGGTCGTATGAAGGTGTCCGGGAGGGTCATACAAGATGGAGGGAGGGTGGGGATAACGAGAAGGTTACTTAATGTTGATACTAGAGACATCATTGGTAGTACAGAGTTATTATGCAAGTGCTTTTGCTGTAAAATTTGAATTTTTTTATTTTAGGTTTACAGTCTTGTTCAGGGCCAAGGCCCTCTCACACGACTTTACAACTTAACCCTGGTCATTGGTAACTTGTCACACCTACACACCAAAGTGTGCGCAATTCAATCAATCTCTCCTGGGGCACCACAGTGCACCACAACCACGTGTCCCCCGGGGGACTTCCCATAGGTTGCAGCCACAAACCGGCGCACGCAACTATATTTACAAGTTACCTCGCAAGTCCCCATTTATACACCTGGGTGAAGAGAGGCAATGGAGATAAAGCGCCTTGCCCAAGGACACAACGCAATGATCTGGCCAGGGCTCGAACCTGTAATCCTTAGATCATAAGTCCACCGCCTTAACCACTTGACCACAACGTCCTCTATTATGAAGTTTATGAAATATACTCTCTTTCATTAGCTTAAATATACACAAATTTTCTACCCTCACTACTACTATTTTCACTACTACTACTATTACTGCTACTACTGCTACTACTGCTACTGCTACTACTACAACTACTACTACTACTACTGCAAATAATTCTGTTTACAAACATGTTTATAATCATAACAGCTGAAACACCTGGTCTTTTAATTGTTTACTTTGTTAAGTTTACTTTTAAAGGAACATGCGACATATTCTGTGATATAAAACTTACCGACCACCTATCAGTATAATGCCCTCAAATGTTAGTATGCTACTAATTGTTACAAGTTTTCGAAGCTATTTTGTTGAAAGATTCCAAGCATCTCTCCCTCCCCACCTTCCACCTCTCCCACATTCCCCTACCTCTCTCATAATTTATTCTACATAAATTGCTAAAATATATTGCAAGAGGTCAAGAGTAAACATTTTACCTAGTCCCATCATTTTTTTCTTTTCCCAAGTCTTGAATATATTTGGGACTCACCCGTAAAAACAGTGAATTATTTTTTTTGGCAGAGAATTCATATTCCTTGCTTATACATAAAACCTCTTTTCTAAATGAATAAGAATTCATCACAAGGAATTTCACATAGAGTTTTTGGAAGTAGCTCTATAGGTTGTTTGTCTCATTATTGAACAAAGCATGAAACTGACAAACAATATTCATATATCTGTTGTCAAGCTTTATTTTATTCTGCTGCCAATCATTCTAACCCTTTAATATGAATACCAAAATGAAAGCCAATATTTTGAGACAAAAAGAAACAACAGCCCTGATCATAAAAACCAGTTATTC
>JAIPMN010037397.1:0-13667 GCA_020650975.1 Apostichopus californicus
AATCTATGGCTCTGATAGTTTGCCTACAGGTTCGCCCCTCCCTTAGCAAATTCCTCGCTACGCGCCTGAAGACCTAAGACCCACTGTTAAACTAAAACCCCACCAACTGCAAAACTAAGACCCTACTGCAAAACTAAGACCCCACCAACTGCAAAACTAAGCCGCTACGGTACTGCAAAACTAAGACCCTAACGACTGCAAAACTAAGACCCTACTGCAAAATTAACTAAGACCCACCAACAGTGGCGTCGTGCCCATTGGGGCCCGGGGGCACAGGCCCCCCCCCCCAAATTTTGTCAAAGGTGTCATAAAATGTTGTCATAATATAAAAAAAAAGGATTTTCGAAATCGAAACGCACCCTGACCGCGCGGAAGCGTGCAAGCAGACTACCATTGACTCATTTTGGAACCTAACACAGCGACGTTGAATGAGAACAGTGTCAGCAACTGAATTTCTTGTAGGGCCTACGAAAAAGCGGACTTCTGTTGACTGCTTGGTCAATGGTTGTTAATTGCAGGCGCGGATCCAGGGGGGTCCAGGGGGTCCGGACCCCCCTGCTCTTGGCCAAAAAAAAAAAAAAGAGAAAAAAAAAAGAGAAAAAAAAGAGAGAGTAAAAAAGAGAGGGAGAAAAAAATAATTAAATTAAACGCCAATTTTAAACATGTAGGACGTCAGAAGGGCGGTTATCCTTACAAGTCAGCCAGGTGTGTCTTTTCCGTCAAATGAACTATAGTGTGCACGCGTGCTACACGTGCCAAAAATGCCTAAAATTCTCAATTTTCAGACCGAAAAGTTTCAAAATTGAGGTGGTGTTCGAATTTTTTTGGGCGGTGAGGTGGCAGAGCGGTAGGCTGCATAGGATGCGCCAACGAATTCTTCATGAGACTGATTAGTTTCAAAACTGAGTAGTTTTTTTCTCATCAATTGAGAAATTGCAGACATGAGATCCATATTTTCAGGCTAGGTACATGCAGCTTAGAATACTCGGGAAGTGCCGTTGCCGGCCATCTGGGGGGTTTGTAAAGCCAAAAATTTCCTGGTACGCTCCGCGCCAACCGATGGTGGCGCTCCGCTTAGATAGTCTTACGTTCAGGCGCGGCTGGACCAGTCAGACCCCCTCCTGTCAAAAATCCTGCATCCGCCCCTGATAATGCAATCTGCATAAAAATGTTGCCAGATTTATTAAGCGACATAAAAAGTAACGAATAGATTTAAATAAGATAAGATGGGTCGATCTCTTTTTATACTGACCTGTGTAATGACATTATGAATAAGTATAAAAGTATCGCAGAGTTGTCAGTACTGTTGTGGCATGACCAACCAAAGTACGGACCGAATTTTCTATGTAAAAAAAAGTCAACTCAAGGTCTCTGAAAAAATGGGGGGGGAGGGGTAGGCCCCCTTGAGCCCTCCCACACCCCCTCACCCTCGAAATCTTGCCTTTGTCTGTGATTTATACAAGACGTAATGTTTTTTAGAACATAAGTTTCGGAAATGACTGCGACCACCATTGCCGATATGATACCTATATTTCCTATGGTGTTATACACGTCCTTACGTAGGGCGTCTTAGGGATAAAACAGGCTGTCTTTAACTTCCGGTAGCAGGAAATACCAGTGAAAACCAATGGGAACAACACAAACACACACAGTAGTATGAGTAGGCTAGTACAAATCAATATCGACAGGGCTTAAATGTAACGTTAGGCTTCGTTACAGAACCTATTATGATAAATGGGTGGGTGTACCTGCCGTTATTCGTTCAAGTGTTATATTCCTTTGAGAAATTATCAACCAAGAAATATATTTTGATCATCTCGGGAACCTCTGAAACAAGAAGACGTTGAATGTTATTGTTTCTTCTAACAGATGAAGGAATCTTTGGTTAAAGTCTTTGAACATAATTCGAACGGATTTTTTTAAAAATCGTTTAAAAAAATTGTTTGGAGCTGGAGATGATCGAGGTTTAAAAATATTTGCGAATGACGGACGGACTATACCATTTTAATATCTAGGCTACTTCGCGAAACAATCGCTCTATTCAACCGGTTACAGGTAAAGATCAAAACCGTTGTCGTGTTTAATAACTGTTATTGAATAATATTGAAAGGAGAAGAGACAGTTCAAGCTAGTGGATGTGACTGTCACCGGTATTTAACAGTCAGTTTAACTTTGGTATATACCATAAACCAGGGGTTCCCTAACTGGGGTGCATGAACCCCCAGGGGTTGCGTGAGTCCATCCCAGGGGTTGCGTGAGACGTTTCTGAAAGTCAAAACTAGAGTACTTTTTGTTAAACTAAAATCTGATATATCATATATCATTTAGTGATGTACAAAAGTCGTACCTATCGACAAACTCTGTTTGGTTGTTCATTACAATATTACACTATGAACTTGATCTTTTACGAAGCACTGCTATGCGTATTATAGTAGGCCTATAATAAAGACTCAGATCGTGTCTCGAAAAGTTGATGGTTCGTAGACAACTCTGACATCCACAGGGATTTTGTGGGGAGGACAAAGTTAGGGAAACCCTGCCTTAAACCTTGTAATTTTCCTTTTACGATGAAAATGCCAGCTAGTTAATTAGGTTTATATGCCTTTGTTATGTGATGATGCCTGTGAACACAAAGAACTGCAAAGTTGAAGTCAAAGTGATTCATGCAGTGTTCCATATCGTATGTTATCCAAGACGTTTGCCGGTATTCTATATTCATTTATCATCTTCACTCGTTTTTGTTTTTTTTTTGTTCTTCTCAATTTTTTTATTCAGGATGTCAGGGAAGCACACTTCACAACTCCAAAGGTACCGATATCTTTTTGTCTTGAGCTTATTTACGGTATTCGGTCAGAGTAATTCTGCTGTTCCTGTATTATCTATCGAACCGTCCAACATGACAACCGCGATGGGAGGGACTGTTCGATTTCCATGCCGTGCAGAAGAGTCCTCTGAATTGACTGTCAATTGGATTCGTGAAGATACAATTATCAGTACTGATAGAGTAATCTCTAACAATGTCGACATTGGACGGTATTCGGTTATCGGAGTTACAGACGACGATTTCGATTTGCAGATTATCGATGTCAAACCGTACGACGAAGCTGCATTCAAATGTCAAGCCACGAAAACCGATGGCAGTGGTACCGTCATATCGCCCTTCGTATACTTCACGGTTCATTATCCACCAAACGCCGATAGATTACGATGTTATCTGGGTGAAGGGACTGTACGAGTCGAAGTTGGCGACGAACTTGAAGCCATCTGTGTGTCACAACTAGGGGTTCCCCCCGCTGAACTCCAATGGGTAACAGTTGGTGGAGACAACGTCACTACCGCATACAAAGATCCAGGGTTAGGCACTTACGTAATACTAAGGTTTAAGAAAAACATCACCATAGAAGACAAAGGTAAGGAGTTCACCTGTATCTTACGTCATCCATTATTAACTCAACCAAGCGAGTGCACGATAGGACCACTAGACGTGTACCATGCTCCATTGAACGCAACCATCATTTCGTCATCATCAGAGAGCATCACGGAAGGCGATGATCTAGACTTGACATGCTCGGCTGACGTCAACCCTGAAAATGACGTCACCTTTGCCTGGTATACAGAACCCAGATACAAAGGTAAAACCACATACACTAGTGATGGAGCTACTATTCATTTTAGTAATGCACCTATAAGTTTGAATAGTACTATAGTCATTTGCAACGCAACCAATTCTCGCGGATTCAGTACCACTAGCACTGCTATCATAATTCTCTCAAAGGTGACGCAAGAACCTCCTCAACCTAAACCAACAAGAGGAGCAGGACGTTTTCCAACGGCTGCCCCGATGAACTTCCCTAACACTCAGATCATCGTCTTTATCCTAATGGGAGTTATATTCGTCCTGTTACTTGGCATTGTTGTCATATTGATCATAGGGCGAAAATGGCGGGAACCTGTCATCGTTCTGGATGTCAATGATGAGGTCTGCAGACGATCTTTGTCCGGTGGCGGTAGTTTAGTTTTCGGCTCTGCCTCTCATAATATAGTGTTGCACCACACACCGAATAGTGAAAGACATCTACTTGAAATACACCAGGGTAGGAAAGATAGCTACAGTGTAGCTTCTTCGAGTACTTGCTGTTCTCACCACGGTTCTGACTCGGTGCCATGTGATCACGACAATTACCCTAGCGATCCTCAAAAGGCTGCGAAAATTGAAGGAACAGAATTTTATCGATCCGCCCATACTTCGTCACGACATAACTCCATCGATTCGGCTTGTTCTGACAATTCACATTACGAGCGCTCTATTTGTAGCAGCACGCACGATAGCAAACATGGCCAATCTCCGTATCGCTCACGTGACCCTCTGCCGCCAACTCCCGACGAGCTTATCCCTATGACGACGCTGAATGCGAATCACACTGTGACCCTGGAGGATGAGGAACATCACGCAGAGAAAAACTTGTACATGAACTCGTCGAAGAAAAGGTCAAATAGTCGTAGTTCAGAGTCACGTGACAATGCGTCATCGAAGCGTGACTCTGGTGAGCATAATTATGAAGATCTCACGCCTGTTTCTAAAAGGAAAATGTATAGTCCCGAATTACTTGACACTGGCGAAGAAGATTTCCCCGACGATGATAAACCAAGGGTAACACCTGAGACACAATTCGGTGAAGTCAAAGACAAAGAATTCATGAAATGAATACGAAAAAAACAAAACAATTAATGACAAAGGAAGGGGACAAACAACAAAAGGAGCAAACGGTGATTACCCTGGATATTCTTAACTAATATGCGACGGAATTCTTATAAGGAAAACAGTATATGCCATTGTATAATGTTAGTCTTTCAACCAATAGAAATCAATGTCAGGGTTTTATTCTTCTTATTTCTTTGACAAGACACTATTCCTATCAGCTTTTCTTTCAGCCCAGCATCATATGAAATTTTCTGCGTCCTCTCTGCGCCGCCGTATAGCTCACCAAATAGGACGATGCTCTAAGTTGAACCAACGCCTTGAACAAGTTTTAGCAAACGCTCTACATGTTACCCTTTTGGCGTTCCATGTATAAATCATTTCGTGTATGGAACGCCGAAAAAGTCAAATGTATATATAATATTTCAATGTACATCAAAATCGCCATGGTACTCTATTATGATGAAAACGTACAGTACTTCATTTCTCTGACATGTTCCTTTATTATTTGTGAATTTTGAAAAGCCAAAAAAAAGAAGAAAAAAAATGGAAAAAAAAAATAGACAGAAGTAGGATAAATTTTATTTTTTTACATATCATGTGACAGCAAGTTCAGATATTTTTAGTTTGATTGTCATAGTCGGTGAACCTTTTGGTGAACTCTGTGCTTGTCGAAACTTTCACCAAAGTACGACGATGCATTTATTATTCGGCATTAGTCCATTTACATACTAACCATTATGTTTATGGAACGCCACAAAATGTGTATAATTTAACGAAACGACCGCCCAACTTGAATATATTTCTTTCAATGTGCATCATAATCATAACATACTAACGATATAGAAATACATAAATCGTTTCTACTTATTTTATTTTATTCAAATTAGCCACTGCACAAACCGTAACGTGGGCATTTTAAACTGTGGTTATATTTTCATTTCGACTTATGAAAAGGCTGTTTTTTATGTTGTGGACTTTCGTCATATAATCTCTCGTTCACTTATAGTCATAATTTCATTGGTGTTACATTCACGAGGAACCGCTTTTAACTTTGTATAAAAAAGATGCGTTGGCATATAAATCCCCTTTCACCACGCATCTACCCATTTGGGGACCACTTTGGTGCATGTTTTAAATTTGTTTCGTGTGTACTATCACTTTTAGACTAAATGTGCATCATCACGGTAACTGAACTAAAAATGGTCTTAGTTGTATTTTATATTTTTAAAATTACTTATCTACAGAGGGAAATAATACTTTACAATAAAAAACAAAGTTACATTTTCGATGTATTGTTTTTAAGTACAGAAAACATTCCTTTCATATCTTAGTAAACATTCCAAATGTTTTACATTTTAGGGATAATCAACAACAAAATTATGACACGAAAAAGAAACGTTTGTTGGAAACCATCCCCCTTTGATGACATCCTCGTTACTGTGACCCACTTCTTGCAGTAAGGGAGGGTTTATCCAGTCAAAATATGTTACATTCGAGTCAAGTACTAGATATTTGGGTTCAGCTATCAGTGTGAAATGATAATTCATACATAATCCGCAGTCGAAAACCCCCTTCAAAGTACAATGATGTTAGTGGTTTTCTTACTGGGATCATTAATAATGAATCATGATCAATTTTGCGCTGATCATGTTCCTTGAAATCGTGCAATACTTCCGTAACCGTACAGACGCAACAAAATAACAAAGTACTTATTTGAATTTAGTTGTGCTTGGATAATCAAAACGATAGCACTCAAGTCAACCAACTTGTTCCTAGTGCACCGTTTCCAAGCATAACGGAGATTTGGAAGGAAAACCAACCGCTACTAAAAAGATCTGACGTTTATTAGATCAAAATAAACAAATACATTTATAGACGAACTTCCCTTGCAAAAAAGCAAGTTACAAAATGATCGCTTCTTTTTAAATGAAGAGCAGGAGATTGGCACCCAGTTTCATTCGGATACTCCATGACCAAGAACAGATACTTCTGACGTCATCAGCGAGAAAGGGGAGGGGTGTTTAGGGCATCTGTCAAATGTTGCTCACATCCTCAACTATTTCCTCCCGTAACTAGGCTATGTCTCAAGAACGTACAGAGAAAAGATAGAATCTGAGGGCGTACTTCAATTTGCAAAGGTGATTTTAATCGTAACGAAGATTCTATCAATGGTGGAGACGAAGGGTAGACACCTTAAAAGCTTGGCAAGAGAAATAAGGAACAGACCACCGAATAAGCGCAGGCATATGCTTTTAACATGCTAATTTTCTATATACACCTGTGTAATCAATCGAATGCAATGATGACTTGTGGACAAGCATCCTCTTCTGCCAGTCTGCATCACAATCAACCAAGCATGCATGCACGCTCATTCCACAAACTCAAGTAGCAGGAAACTGTTTGAAAGAGAAAACTGTTTGAAAAATAAAATGAAAGACATATAGGTTGTTAAATACTTGCTGTCCATGATCTACAAATCCTGTTAATATACCAATACCGCATTAACTTTAGGCAAAATGTTAATCATGAATTGTCTTAGTTCATGAAATAAAGGAGATAGGGTTCTCTATAGCTATTTATGTTTTCATGATATTCAGCTGTAAAATATGTTAAATCTCTGGGATTTGCTCCTTTAGTGCGTAAAGGGTGTGAAGACTCGCGCAAAAAGAAACGTATAATGCCGGTAATCTGACCTAGTTTCGAATGAGGTGTAACAGAAGTGTTAGACACCACCATCGATCCCAGAAAATACACACACAGCTTGCTACCGTCGGTAATTAGACACTAGTGTACAGTCAGTACATAGCAGCTGCGGTCAATACCCACATCACAGTGTACAAACGATACAGCAATGGACATCTTAGGTCCAGCTAAAGATAACAAAGTATCAAGTTTCATTACTGTCTGCATTTTGTAGCGACAAGAGGAACACTTCACTTGCAAGCAACGGAAAGTTAACTTTTTAAAGATGGCGGCACACTTTTTGGGGCGAGTCTTCGATGCCTTTAACTGACGAAGACGTCGGCTCCTCAGTACAGGCCTATACATGTTAATGTTCATCCATTGTTTATAAATTCTTATCATTCATGTTCTTCATGTTCTTCAACTTCATATTAACAACAGAGCACCCTTGGATGACATTCAAACCATTTGCCCGTGACAAATTTGAAATGCAATATCAAACATGTTTTTCTTTTAATACCATAGAAGTAAGTTACCTTTTTCCACCCAAGTTTTGGTTGCAAATGATGAGGAACTGACCTATAGGTCTGTATGTTAGACTTAATAGTCCAGCCACTTCAATTGATGACCCTCGAATGAAATTTCTTCCAAAATTAAAAGTGGTACAGAAGTTCATCCTGGGTTGATAGCAGTGTTTTCTGACAGTCTTCAAAATATCAAAATTAAGTTTGTGACTACAGTCATCCTTTAACTTTTGAAGATGTTCACAATATGCTGGGCATAATGTTGGGTTAACACAAACACATGCTATATACAAACAAGAATCAAAGAGATAGAGTGGTACCGCAAGTTATTTACGAATAATTGCAACGTTTGATCATCCGACAACCACTTTATTGGGCAAATATTGTGTGAACAGAATCTGGCAGATATGTATGTATGTATGCGTGTATGTATGTATGTATGTATATATGTTTGTATATTAGATCCTCCTGCAAGCAGGAACTCGCGAAGAAGCTTCATTGGCTTATCGACGCCGCAAGCTGACCGAAGTCAGTCTCTTACATTCATATTTAACGTCCATGATTATGAATTGTTAATTGTCAACAACTCTGTAACTGGACGACACACATTATTCTGGGAGTGACTCGAACCGGGGACCTTATGATTGAAAGGCACCGGCGTTAACCACTGAGCTAACACTCCACATGTTACCCAGTTTTTTTTTTCAAAAGGAAGAAGAAAGAACGAAAAGACCAAATCATGCAGCTTCTATTCATCTTCATATCATTAGTCACTATCTATTGTAATTATCAGCATCGCAGATTGCTTATTCTCAATAATTGCTGGCAACAAAAAAATGCATTCCAATTAAAGCGTAGGGAAAATGTTACCCGGTATATGTGGAAGTTACAGAAAAAACTGACTTTTCAAAACATTTATTTTTAAACGCTAGCACTTGTCAACATTTCACAAATCGATGGAAATAGACGCTTCTCGAGAACGCTCTGTTCAACCAGTAACAATGATAGGTTGAATATTTATATACAGTCTCTTGCCAACCAATCACCCAGGAAGTGGTAGGTATGGCGCTCTCGTGGCCATGACAACGACTTCCACTGCATCCGGTAAGGTCAGCAGTTACTCTATTAGATGCTTATTGCAGGAGCAATAGAAGGTTAACCTTTGATACGATGACTTGTTTACAATGGTTTTGGTTACCACAAACGGAATGAAGCATCATTCCTGTTAAAACGGTTGACGTCAAAAGAATCTGTTTTAGAAATACAGAAATCGTGTAGCGAACAACATCAAAACTTGATTATTAACTTTATACTGAGAGGCCTAACCATTATTGTCTCAACATCTCTATATCTCACAGTGAACTGAAGTTTCTGGAACAACCCAAATCACTTATAGAAAAAAGATCATTAATATTTTGTAGAAGAAACACCGAGCAAAGACTCTTCCAGTTATGGATCTTCTGAAAAGGAACTCTTTCCAACTCTTGCTGAATGTCATGATGCTGACTTTGGCAACGTGTGATCGCAGCATCGTCACTGGTCCGGACAACACGACCATATCGCTTGGTGATTCCGTCACCTTCTTTTGCACCGTTTCATCAGATGTGGACCACGATACTATCGTTGCTTGGAAGCAAAACGAACGGATAATTACTGAAAATTACAACGTAGGCAATCAAGTCGACGGTGAAAGGTATTCCTTGACGAGTGGGGTTGTCGGGCAAGAGTATAACCTACACATCACATCGGTTAATACCCTCGACGCTGGTATGTACACCTGTACTATCCTATCACTTTTAAATCCCACCGAAACAATTGAATCTTCTGCCTCCGTATGGCTTTCTTACAAGAGTGCCCCAAGTAAAGACTTTCCAAAATGTTTTCCATCAGAAGAAATGACCTTCAACGCTGGGGAACAGGTGAGTTTTTCATGTCGTTCTGAGCTTGCTGTTCCCCCCGTACAGTTATCTTGGCTGAGTGATGGAGGAGAGGAACTGGGTGCGGAAGAATCGACTCAAGGAACACTTTTAGTGTCCGAGTTTACCAAAATATTAACCAAAGAAGATAACGGAAAGACATTTGAATGTGATCTTAGCCATGAATTACTCACCAACGACCGTTCGTGTGTTGTCGGTCACTTGAATGTACAATACCCACCTACTATCATTACCCTTTCGTCAAATGTGGAGGAGGAGAGCTTAGAAATAGGCAGCACGGTAACTATAACATGTGAAGCAGACGCCAATCCACCTTCCAGGATAAGTTGGACGAATTCAACTGATATACCTCAGAGTAAAATTGTGAATGAAAACGTTTTGATCATTAGTGACGTTACACAATCCCTTAACGGAAAAATCATAGAATGCTCTGCTAAGAACGACTTGGGCGAAGCTACTAGTTCGTTCACTCTGAACGTCAATCAACCGTCAACGAAAGCTGCTACCCCAAAGCCCTCATCGAAAACTACCGATTCAACTCCACATGTCACAACATCTACGCCCTCTGTATCGACGAAGAAAATCCTGACCACAATCAAAAGAACCTCAGGATCTATCAAGCCTCCTGCCTTACCAGACACTAAGTACACGACCCAAGAACCCAATTTATCCCTAGTTAATATTCTTGGACTAGAGAGGAACTTTTTGATAGCTCTGTTGATTGGAGCATTCTTCGTATTATTGTGTTTTATTTTGCTATTGGTGTTGGTATTTGGCAGGAAACGTGCAAAGACCATAGTGTATGTGAACAGTGAAGATAATCTTCGCAAATTGTCCTTGTCAGCAGCCTCTGGGAACAAGATCCTCGTCCACACCCCTCTCATGGACCGTCGCAATAGAACCGGAAGTGATAATCCTTCTGACGACCAAAGTTTTGATTCGGCCATACACTTGCTCTCACCGGTCACCCCAGGTGATCAGCCCGATTATCGAGGTCACATGATCAACAGAAGCAGATCCGACATCTCAGCGTCTTCAAGTCAAGCAAGTGGAACGGGTTACATCCGAGTCCCGTCGACCGAATTGCTGATCAACACGCAATCCCAACAAAGAGTTCAACAACCTCGATATGTAGTCCTTGACATGGTGAACCAGAATGGCGTTCCATTCCCAAGTGCTGATCCGGGACAGGTTAATTACGCATCTGCAACGACGGATAGACCAAAGGAACGTAAAGTGAACCGAAAAGGTCCGGGTTTTGAAACCATTCCTCTGAGAGGTGTACGACGAGACCAAGGGGAAGAATTGTATGTATTGCAAGGGACACAGTACATTCCGGTCCAAAAGGTCATGGATGAACCATCTCCTTCGAGCAACTCCCATGTGAAAATTCTCGTAGGAGGGAGTGATAACAGCAGTGAGGAAGAATTAAACATACAAGAGGGCAAGTCATTACTAAATCCGCGACACCGTCCTGTCTGAACAGGTCTTATATATTCGATAGATGGTTGGAAATCCTGCGTTTACTAAAGTACGCAAAAGTTGGCTTACAATCAATGTTCGGCGCGCGGAGTTTGCGCGGACGAGTATTGTACGAGTAACGAAGCTCTTTACTGCATTGTGTTTGAAATGAAGTATAACAAACCGTTTATGCAAGTTGGTTGAAAGAATAATTGTGAGAAGTGAATGCTTTGATGTAATATTTAGCAGAGTGTGCTTAGGTCATATTGTATGGATGAAATCATTTGCATCAGTGTTGGAATGGAAACAATAAGAAGAAGCGCGCGTAGAGTACCTGTATCGATGTAACTAGGGTAGAGAGATTGGCTGCGTGGTTAGCGAAAAATGTGCAGTGTGTTCCAGATAGAAGTAAGACAGCCTTTGACCTACGGAAATTATTAAGAGCTACCGGCAGACAAATTGTCTCCGTCAATGTTTGGCTGTTCTGCTGCAAAGAGGTTGCTGTGTGTTGTGTGAGTAATTAAGAGAAACCTTTGAGGGAAGACAAATAATGTATGGTAAAAATACTTTGGCAGATGAAGAGTATCCCAGTAATGTTATGTACAAAATAAGTAATGTTCACAGAATAGTATACCATTGCTATTGTACAAGGCATGACGACCTTAAACAAAAGTGTATGTGGTTTTATTAAATTTGAAAAGGTTGCTAATTAGTTTGTTTCTTTAGCTCACCGATTGCATAATATGATTAAAATAGTTTCATTTGTTGAACAGTCAGTTGTTGTATCCTTCCTGTAGGTCTGATCACATTAATGTACCGTACACATTTAAGTATATACTCTGTCTTGTGTAACTTTCATTTCAAAATTTACCTGTTAAAAGATCAGTATTAGAATGTATTTTCTCATAAATATTATCGTTTAGTTTATCAATGAAAGCAAAATCGCTATACCATAATATAAGAAAAGGGTAACATTTAAAACTAACTGTTTTATTCTTCAAACTATGAAATGTTAATATCAGTAAGATATCTCTCATATATATTGCACATACCCTATAAGTAAAATCATGTGACCGTACAATTTTTTTTCAAAGTTATAATTAAATACGATAATGTTATAACATGGGTATGTATACAAAAGGTTAAGCTTTAATTTCCGAGTATTGTTATGAATAACATTCTTAGCAAAAGTTGCCACAGAGAACGATATCTCGCGGTACAGGCAGGAAGCAATATTTGTTAGGGAAATAAAAGGGGAAAATAGTGGAAACAAATGAGCAAACTCACTTGAAAGAAATTGAACCATATATGATACTATGAACTATAAGTATAATGATATTCGGTAGGTGTGTTGCAACACCCACCCACGCTACGATCGTGACCATATAAGGGTATCGAAAAAAAGGGTATCGGCTGTTACTGCTTTAATTGGACACCGATACAAGTCCTTTTTTCCTATCTGGCAGTTTACAAGGTCCTCGTTAGTTGGCAAGTGGCCAAATTTTGTCTCCAGAAGGTTCTGATATGACTGTTATTGCTGATGGTAACAATGACCCCGTTCGTAGTACTTTTCAGGAAGTGGTTCCAGCCTACGTTAAGGTGGAAACTTCCGGTACTATTTTCCGGCACTTGGTCGGCGGTTTTTAATCTTTTTCCTTAATGGTTTCTAGCAAAGAGCCAGTTGCCTAATATTCAGGAAAAATGATTAATGCCATTTTAGAGAAACAGGTTGCCTTACCGTGCTTCTATGTTTACCAAAATGGTAATCAAAAAAGAGAGAAAAATGTGTGATACAATGGCCGGTCATGAAAAGGTTACAAAGACTATACCATGTCCTGTCATGTGTAAAGGACAAAATGTCGGTTGAAAGATGACAAGAGAAAAAGTTGAGAGAAAAGAAAATGTCAAATTCTGTGCTACCAGCAAACAGAAAAAAAAAATGTATTATATTTATATTTAGTTTGTATTGTCAGATTGACATATCATTGACATAAGATAAGGCGTAAAACAAAAGAGAGAAAGTAACAAAAAGACGACATCATTTTCTTCATCACGCATGATGACGACAACCCTTGGTAGTCACGTGGTCGTAGTTACGCGTATGAATAATATGTATGTTAGTTTAGCATGTTGTAAGGCATTATACCAATATTCAGTACTGTAGAGTATGCATCAATATGAAGCATGCGTGTACAGAAAATGATTCTCACATATTAACATTAAAATTTTATTCTCGGTGAAAGTAAGCGTTAGAGCAAGTATTTCGGGTATCGTTACGTCCATATCAGGATAGCAATTGTAAAAGGCAGTGTGTATGAAACAATATAGCATTTTGGTAAATTTAAACGGGTTGTTTATATA
>JAIPMN010037400.1:0-14676 GCA_020650975.1 Apostichopus californicus
ATGGACTGGGTCCTGGGAAGGGGGGGTGGGTTATGCAATGTATTTAATATGTTTTAACTGTTTTTTTAGAGTTATTCTTTCAGACATAGGACAGAAGAAGATGAAACACAGAAGCAGGAACACAGAAGAAGGAACATAGAAGAAGATGGACGGGGTCCTGGGAAGGGGGGGGTGGGTTATGTAATGTATTTAATATGTTTTAACTGTTTTTTTGGAGTTAATCTTACAGATATGGAACACAGAAGAAGATGGATGGGGGCCTGGGAAGGTGGGGGTGTGGGTTATGCAATGTATTTGATAAGTTTTAACTGTTTTTCTTTAGTTATTCTTTCAGACATAGGACGGAAGAAGATGGACGGGGTGGTGGGTTATGCAATGTAAATTTTCTGGAGACTTTATAGACACACACACTACGATACTAAGAAATGAGCAACAAATCATAAAATTTTGCATTTGTCGCTTTGTAGTAATTATCCATTGATCACTGTGCACAAGAAAAGAACAGTTCTTTATGCCATGAAATGTCATTAAAACTCATTAAAATAACAAAAATATACAACACGTTACAGCTACTTAAAATCATTTCGATACAATATTTATTAATATTTTGCTCATGTATGGGGAAAGGTTAGTGCTGGCTGGTGAGTGCATATAAGTGTGTAGTGGATGGATGGTGGCTTGGTTAGAGGTAATCAAGCAATTCTTTATAATAATTATGCAAATAAGTCTCATTATGATGCAACAGAACACTTAAAATCCGCCTATAAAACTACTTAAAATCATTGCAATACAATGTTTATTAATATTTTGCTCATAGGTTGATTGGTTGGTGCTGGCTGGTGAGTGGATCTGTGTGTAGTTGACGGATAGTGTAGCTCTCGTACATCCGTTAGTGACAGGTTGGTATAGCTGGTGGTTGGTGGCTGGAGTTATTTAACGTTGGAAAACATCTATAAAATATACAAAATATATACAAGATAAAATACACAATCAAGCATTTCTTAATATAATGATGCAGTAAAAAATCATTAAAAAATCATTAAAACATGCATTAAGAATAAAATAAAAATCCAATAGGCCTACGTGTTAAGCTCTTGCAGTGGCAGAAGACTGGTTGGTGGATAGTGGAGGTATTTGGTGACGGGAAAAGTAGGAACATCCATAAAATAACAATCAAATAACTATAAAAGAACAATCAAGCATTTCTTTATTAAAATGATGCCTTAAAAATGCAGTCCTTAAAAATGCATTAAATTACCAAAAAAATGCAACATGATACAAAAACTAGTACCCAGTAAATCCGTCTACTAAAAGTACTTAAAATCATTGCAATACAATGTTTATTAATATTTTGCAGCTTGCTGTTTTCTTGAGTTGTTCTTTCAGACATCAGGAGGACGGAAGAAGATGGAACACAGAAGAAGATGGCCGGAGAAGGGGGAGGGGGTGGGTTATGCAATGTAAATTTTCAATATTTTTCTAAAGGGAACAGACACACACACTAGTATGATACTAAGATATGAGCAACAAATGCAATGGCCTACGTACTAAGCTTTTGCAGTGGCAGAAGACTGGTTGGTGGATATTGGAGGTATTTGGTGGTTGGTGACGGGAAAAGTAGGACCATCTATGAAATAGAAACCAGAAAAGAACAATCAAGCATTAAAATGTTGAATTAAACTGTCCTAAAAACTGCATTAAATTAACAAAAAATATGCAACATGATACATAAACAAGTACCCAATAAAATCTCACTACTAAAACTACTTAAAATCATTGCAATACAATGTTTATTAATATTTTGCAAAGGTAGGTTGGTGCTGGCTGGTGAGTGGATATGTGTGTCGTGGCTGGTTAGTGGCATCTAGGTTAGATGGTGGGTGATTATTTGGTGGATGATGGCGGTGTAAATCAGGACACATTTATAAAACCAACAGTTCTTTATTAAATATTAAAACACCCATTAATATCACACTAAAAATACGATACGTTTACATATTTTCGACGTGGTCAAACAAAATAGTTGGTTGGTGGAGGTATTTGGTGTCTGCGGAAAGCTAGGATTCTCTATCAACTAGAAAAGAAAAGAAACTACATCAAGAAATGTTTATGTGGATACGCATGTTTTAGTTAAATACAAGTGGTTAATTATTTTTCATTGAATGGGAAAGCCGTGGAGGTGTTCATAAATTGAAAACACACATTTAAATAATGTAAAAATAAAATCAGTAGAATTATTGAATGGGAAGCAATTCTAATAACAAGTACATGAATGTAGGCAACAAACCATCGCTCTTTAAAATGCATAGTATTTAAGAAAAATAATCACCGTCATTTATGGAAGCTGCATCTTGTACATATTGAAACGTCAATGTGGTATGAGGATGTAGCGCTGTCGAAATACAATATATAAAAATAACTAACGTAAATATCGAAGCAATATTTGGATATGGATTGCTCTGAGAAATCATGAATATTACATAATGCATCATAGACAAACACATTTATCTGCCACTGACCTGGATAATCCACCACATGGACATCCCCAGAAAGAGCCCTCAAATCGACTTGGCCCATGGTCGTATAGCTCTAGTACACCCGTTAGTGACTGGTATAGCTGGTGGTTGGTGGGTGGAGTTATGAAACATCTATAAAATATACAAAATAAAACGAACAATCAAGCAGTAAAATATCATTAAATCTTATGCAAGTGGCAGAAGACTGGTTGGTGGATATTGGAGGTATTTGGTGACGGGAAAAGTAGGACCATTTATAAAATAGAAACCAGAATAGAACAATCAAGCATTTCTTTATAAAGATGATGCAATTAAACTTACGTTAAAACTTTCATTAAATTAACAAAAAATATGCAACATGATACAAAAACAAGTACCCAATAAAATCCGTCTACTTAAATCACTTAAAATTATTGCAATACAATGTTTATTAATATTTTGCAAAGGTAGGATGTGCTGGCTGGTGAGT
The DNA here is from genome assembly GCA_020650975.1 of Apostichopus californicus. Classification (NCBI taxonomy): domain Eukaryota; kingdom Metazoa; phylum Echinodermata; class Holothuroidea; order Aspidochirotida; family Stichopodidae; genus Apostichopus; species Apostichopus californicus. Next base: position 2,986 of record JAIPMN010037400.1, read on the forward strand.
GGATGTGTGTGTAATGGCTCGTTAGTGGCATTGAGGTTAGATGGTGTCTTGGTGGGTGGTTATTTGGTGGATGATGGCGGTGTTTATCGTGAAACATCAATAAAATCAACAGTTCTTTACAAACTGATGCAGTAACATATTGAAACACCCATTAATATTACAATAAATATACGATGCGTTTTAATCTTTTTAACGTGGCCAAAAAAGACAGGATGGTGGAGGTATTTGGTGGTTGCGGATAGCTAACATCTATAAAGTAAAAAAGAAAGTAGATCAAGAAATGTTTATGTGGATGCGAATGTTTCAGTTATTACATTGAATACAAGGGGTAAATTATTTTTCATTGAATAAACAAGCCATCTAGATATTCATGGTTTGAACACACATTATTTAAATCACATTAAAACATTCTCAATAGAATTATTGAATGGGAAGCAATTCTAATAACAAGTACATTTGTTGCATTTGTTGAACTGTAAATTGCATAGTATTTCAACAACAAAAATAATAATAATCACCGTCATTTGTAGAAGCTGCATCTTGTACATTATGAAACGTCAATATGGTATATTTATGAGCATATAAATATAATGCTGAATGATGCGATGTCCTTTTGATAGACCGAAAATGGATAATCCAGCTCAGCATCAGGGAGAAATTACGAATTCACAGATAACCGACACGTATCTTGGAAACCATATTGAGATGGCCTTGTAGATGCAGGTTCTTTCCAGTCCATCAAAACGCTGTCGAAATACGAGAAAAATACCGAAGCAATATTTGGATATGGATTGCTCTGATAAATTGAATATTACCCAATGCGTCATACACAAACAAATTTATCTGGTATACTGACCTGGATAATCTACTACGTGGAAAATCCCAGAAAGCGCCCTACAATCGACTTCGCCCATGGTTGTATAGATCTAGTACATCCGCTAGGGCTGGTTGGTTGGGAAACATCTATAAAATATTCAAAATCAAACAATGAAGCATTACATTAAATAATGATGGAGTAAAATATCATTAGAATCAGAATAAATATCCAATAGGCCTACGTGTAAAGCTTATGCAAGTGGCATAAGACTTATGGCATAAGGCTTATGCAAGTGGATGTTGGACGTATTTGGTGACTGGGGGAAAGTAGGACCATCTATAGGCCTAAATAGAAAAGAAAAATCAGAAATTTATTTATAAAGATGATGCAATTAAACTGACGTTAAAACTTTTATTAAATTAACAAAAATATGCAACATGATACAAATACAAGTACCCAATAAAAGTACTTAAAATCATTGCAACACAATGTTTATTAATATTTTGCTCATGTATGGCAAAGGTAGGTTGGTGCTGGCTGGTGAGTGGATATGTGTGTAGTGGATGGCCAGTGGCATTTAGTTTAGATAGTGGGTTGTTATTTGGTGGAGGTGTAAATCCTGACACATTTATAAAATCAAACAGATCCTTACAAAATGATACAGTAAGATAATGAAACACCCATTAATATCACAATAATAATACGATACGTTTAAATCTTTTCAACGTGGCCAAAGAACAACTAGTTGCTGGAGGTGGTTGCGGATAGCATAGCATCATCTATCAACGAAATAAGAAAAGAAACTAGATCAAGAAATGGTCATGTGGATTCGCATGTTTCAGTTATTACATAAATTCAAGGAGTAAATTATTTGTCGTTCAATGGGAAAGGCGTGGCGGTGTTCATGATTGAACACACGTATTATTTGAATTTTGTAAAAACATTTTCAATACAAGTATTGAATGGGAAGCAATTCTAGTAACAAGTACATAAATCTAGGCAACAACCACCGTCATTTGTAGCAGCTGCATCTTGTACATTATGAAACGTCCATATGGTATATTTATGAACATGTAATGCAGAATAAAGTGATGTCCTTTCGATAGACCGAAAATGGATAATCCATCTCAGCATCAGGGAGAAAATACGAATTCACAGAATGATGACCGACACGTATCTTGGAAACCATATTGAGATGACCTTGTAGATGCAGGTTCTTTCCAGTCCATCAAAACGCTGTCGAAATACGAGAAAAATAACTTAACTACCGAAGCAATATTTGGATATGGATTGCTCTGGGAAATCATGAATATTACATAATGCATCATAGACAGACAAATTTATCTGCTACTGACCTGAATAATCCACCACATGGACATCCCCAGAAAGCGCCCTCAAATCTACTTGCATGGTTGTATCGCTCTAGTACATCCGTTAGTGGCTGGTTGGTTGGTGTAACTGGTGGTTGGAAAACAAAATATACAAAGTAAAATGAACATTCAAGTACTTGTTGATATAATGAGACAGTAAAATATCATTAAAACATGCATTAAGAATAGAATAAAAATCCAAATAAGCCTATACGTTTTAAGTTTCTGCAAGTGCCATGTAGAATCATGTAGAAACTAACAACCAAGCATTTCTATATATAATGATGCAATAAAATGTCGATAAAGCTCTCATTAAATTAACCAACAAATATGCAACACGATACAAAAAGATGGTACTCAATCAAATCCGCCCATAAAACTACTTAAAATAATTGCAATACAATCTATTAATATATTGCTGATGTATGGGAAAAGGTTGGTGCTGGCTTGTGAGTGTAGTGAATGGATAGTGGTTTTTATATTGGTGGTGCGTGATGGCGGTTTGAATTCTAACACATTTCTATATCAACAGTTATCGAAAATTATGCAGTAAAATATACACACACGCAGTAAAATCACAACAAAAATACAATACTTTTTTATGTTTTCCACCTGGCAAAAAACTAGTTGGATGGTGGAAGGATTTGGTGGCTGCGGAAAGCTCGCATCATCTATAAGCTAGAAAATAAAAGAAACAAGATCAAGAAATGCGTATGTGGATACGCATGTTTTAGTTGTTAGCCTACATACAAGGGGTAAATTATTTTTCATTGAATGGGAAAGCCGTGGCGGTGTTCATAAATTGAAAACACGCATTATTTAAATGATATTAAAACCAAATACAGTAGAAGTATCGAATGGGAAGAGATTGTAATAACAAGTACATGAATGTAGGCAACAAACCATCAACTTTTGCATTTGTCGCTCTATAAAACGCATAGTATTTAAAAAAAAAGTAATCACCGTCATTTGTGGAAGCTGCCTCTATAGGCTACATCATGTAATGTCCATATGGTGTATTTATGAGCATGTACAGTTGAATAATGCGATGTCCTTTCGATAGACCGAAATGGATATTTCCAGACCTTCTATCTCATCATCAGTGAGAAATTACGAGTTATGGACTAACGAAGGACCTTGGCCAACACGTATCTTGGAAACCATGTTGAGATCACCTTGTAGATGCAGGTTCTTTCCAGTCCATTAAAACGCTGTCGAAATACGAGAAAATAAATTAACTCAAATATCGAAGTAATTTCGGATATGGATTGCTCTGGAAAGTCATGAATATTACATAATGCACCATAGACAGACAAAGTTATCTGTCACTGACCTGGATAATCCACCCATGGACATTCCCAGAAAGTACATTACAATCGACTTCGCCCATTGTTGTATAGCTCTAGTACAACAGTTAGTTTGCAGGTTGGTTGGTATTCCTGATAGTTGATGATTGGTTGGTGGCGTGTTGTAATATGTTCAGACATCAGGGGGAGGGATGAAGATGGAGCACAGAAGATGGACTGGTTGGTGGATGTTTGAGGTATTTGGTGGTTGCTGATTGGAGAAAAGTAGGACCAAGATTGAAAAGAAAAATCAAGCATTTCTGTATAAAAATGATGCAATAAACTGTCGTTAAAACTTTCATTAAATTAACCAAAAAATATGCATCATGATACAAAAACAAGTAGGCTACCAATAAAATCCGTCTACTAAAACTACTTAAAATCATTGCAATACGATGTTTATTCATATTTTGATCATGTATGGCAAAGGTAGGTTGGTTGGTGCTGGCTGGTGATTGGATGTGTGTCGTAGCTGGTTAGTGGCATTTAGGTTAGATGGTGGCTTGGTGGGTGGTTAGTTGGTGAATGATGGCGGTGTAAACCCGGACACATTTATAAAAACCAACAGTTCTGTACATAATGTAAAATATTAAAACACCCATTAATATCATAATAAAAATACGATACGTTTTCAACGTGGCCAAATAAAAACTAGTTGGTTGCTGGGTGGTGGAGGTATTTGGTGGTCGGTGGCTGCGGAAAGCAAGGATCATCTATAAACTAGAAAAGAAAGAGAAACTAGATAATGAAATGCTTATGTGGATACGCATGTTTTAGTTATTACATAGGCTACATTCAATTATTTAACGTTGGAAACGTGTGTAGATGATGCAATAAATGTTATTAAAACTCTCATAATTGTCACAAAAAAAAAACACGATACAAAAACGAACACATTAAAATCATTGTAATACAATGTTTATTAATATTTTTTGTTTATTAATATGTATGGGAATAGGTTGGTTGATTGGTGCTGGTTAGTCGCTGGTGAATGAATAGGTGTGTAGTGGATGGTATAGTGGCATTTAGGTTAGATGTTGGCTGGTTATTTGGTGAATGATGACGGTGTAAATCTTGACACATTTATAAAATCAAGTTCTTTATAAAAAATGGTGCAGTCAAATATTAAAGCACGCATGTCTGTATTGTGGGATGGTGGCTGTGTAAAACCTAACAAATTTACTTCATTTATTCTTTATTAAATGATAATGTATAATAAAAACATTACATCCGAACAGACTGAAAACAAATACAATGCAATACTTAGCAATAGTGTGCTCCTGTATGGCAAAAGGCTGGTTCAAAGGATTGGTGGCAGATTGGTTGGCTGGTTGTTTATAGTGGCTGGGCAATCCTGGAAAATCTATGAAATATAACAAAAATACCAAAACGTTAGTTACATATATCAAACAAATATCAAATAATTCAATAATGCAAAATTGAAATAATCATTGACAACCGCAAAAACTTTATTCAAAATCATTATAACACCATCACCCATGCGCGCAGTTGTATTCTGTGATCAGGACATCTATTTACCTTGTGATGTGTAGTCGTTACTGTCGCGGGGTCAGTGTGAGTCGGAGGACGCAAATGACGAAGTGAGAACACGAGTTGCAGTGGAGTGAATTTATTCATTGGAATGTACAGGAGATGAATGATACAATAATCATGAAAGTAGTAAAGTAAACAAATGCTATTCTTGCAAATTTCGGATCGGAACAATGACATAATTAAGTTACGTCAATGGCTTACTACACGATATATACTTTATAATGTACCGTACGTGACAAGGTAGCCTTTTGTCGCACATAGCCTCTACACTTCATTCAAGTTTAAAAGAAACGTTCACACGGTTTAGCGTTGACACTGATGAGAATATTGCTGACAAATTTTGGAAACACGAAGTAGCCCAGTTAATATTAAATATTAAAAACACGAAGTAACCCAAGTACAACACAAGTTGGGAACAAGAGGTAACCCACTTTAGTTTACGTTACTCAGTTAGGAACACAAGTTGGAACACTACACACTTTCCACCTTGGGAACACAAGGCAGGGAGTTAATAGAAACAACCCCCTGCACGAAGTAATCCCTATGCCGAGCGTACACTAACCAGCAGCTAACACAGTACTCCCGCATAGCTAAACATTACGTAACACAACATGCAATTGATAAACTAATTTATGCATATACCCTCACATGGACACTCGCCTTTTGCCCGGAAATACCTTTAACGTGCACAATGACGAATGTAAATTTCTCACAGGGTGGCCTTACACAAACGGAATTATCTTACACGTGACCTAACCTGTGACACTATAGTATTTCTGTTTTCGGACAGTCGACTCTTTTTATTAAAATTCCAACCTTTTGTCCCCTCAAATTTCGAACTTTTTGAACCAACATTTCAGTTATTGACTGAATTTACTGTATTTATTTTGTCGAGATTGGAATCATTGTTTTATCTGGAAATATCGAATACTTATATGTCAAAATTTGCACTATGGTTTTGACTACTATAGGACCGTTTTATACGAAAAAAATACTCGAAATTTCGAAATTGTGAAGTCTGTTGAAATTGGTTTATGTCGAAATTTTCATCTTGCCGCTTGTTGTAGTTGTTAGCTTCTATTACTAAAGTGTTGAATAAACCTGAAAATTTAAGACTGTACATAGAGCCACGTGTGCTTATAAAGTGCATTATGACGGTAAATGTTTCAGGGTCAACACGGTTAAGATTTTACCTTGGGATTGAAAAGCAAATTGAGGTAATAAGATTTCATATCTGAGTTATTACTTTGAAATACAGATTTACAAAATAACAGCTAGCAGCAACATTTTGAATGCTGTCAGAAATAGCTCTGCGTTGTGAATGTTCATCATTTATTATTGTACAAGAATAGTACTACAACGGAACTGAGTAACGCCTAGGCTAAAGTATCTCCAGTTTATAGATCGAACACTTGCAATATCTAAAATCATGGCAAGAACAGACTAACATGCTGTGGGTATATATGCTATTATAATTGTTGTATGGTTATAGTTAGGCACATTATTAGCACACATTTAGTAATCTCTAATGTTTTGTATTCCAAAACTAAGGAAAAGTTATTTAATTCAGAAATTAAAGTTGGAATATTTTACTCACCTTCACTGCAAAGCAACCGCAGGTAGTCCACAGAAGGCACACCTACCTCGCTTGAACGTCTTGATATCAATTAAATTTGGCGCCAAGTGCGCCGTCTGGCGCGTGGCATACCTCATGAATATGGATATTACTTGTCTGGTCATTCCTCGAAGTCAGCCAACCATGCATATTAAGCTGTGATGGAGACTGTACTGTTGGCCTGCGTTTATGGCAAGCCATATGGGACAAACACCGCATAATATATCATCGTATTAATGGGAATACATAGGCGTATTACATCAGACAAATAACTGGCATGTCTTATAGCTTTCACAAACGAGTTTAGAGAGTTATCACATTGTATCATCACCAGTGCAATACATGAGAGATTGCAAAGTTAGTCTCTATTGACGTACACTCAGGCCAAACGTACAGTACCGTACTTGATCTAAAGACAGACAACAGCGTGGCTCGTCCAACAGACAAGGAACAGTTTTTAAGAGAGTTCTCGCATTTATCACGGATATATGTACACAGCAAGAGCGGAAATGTGTTTTCGTGTATATTGGAATTAATCCTTGCATATAGTGGATTTAATCCCCATATGTATTCGAATTGATGCGCGGATAATTGGATTTAATACGTGTATACATTCGAATTAATACGTGTATATATTCGATTGAATACGCGGATATATTTAAGCCATATGATTGGCTAAAAATATATACGCGCATAATATTCGAAACAATACGCGTCTATATATCCAAATTAATATATGCGGATATATTAAGCGGTGTATGTCACACATTGCTTGCCATATGCGTAGTATCAGTTATGGTACTAGTATGTGATCATTTCGCGGATTATGATATGGTTAACATTTCAGACTTGTAAGTGAATAATGGCTACTAAATTCATGATCACACACTGATGATCACAAGAATTTGTTTAAATTGTCAAAAGTACCACCATGTTTGATTTCGTGCTTACGTTCATTCTTGAAAGGCAGCATGTACACAAAACTATAGATAGAGCACATTTAAATCTCATATCACTACTTGCTATTCTTCATATGAAATAGCGTTATCATTATAAATAGACAAGGATGGCAGAGAAGGATTAAATAAGTGAGGGAGAGGGGTGGAAATGCGAACTTGGGTGCGGAAAGGGTGGCATGATGACTCGTGACTTTCATTTGGAAGGCTAATTTCACGAATTTCCGAAAATAAATAATCCCCTGTTCGTTCTTTTTGTGGTTAACTAATTCAGTTTTCTTTAAAAAAAATGAAATAAAGTAGAGTACGAGATAACGGGTGCTATTCATTTAAAAATAATCGCAGCATTTTGTTGTTGAGTTTGTGCCGTAGACTTTTAGAGATCAGATTTCCCACATCTTCAAAAAGTAATTACACCACAAACATATATAATATACGGGGGAGGGGCGAAGGGAGGGGTGAGGGGTGAGGGGAGGGAAGGGGTGTCCTTCTAAAACTATTGCCAGATGCAACTGTTACGTGAGGGTTCATATCTGGCGCAAAAGGGTATGGTACGTACGTTGCTCATAAATTCCCAACCATGTAATATAATTATAACAAAGATTTACAATGTGCACGTACTACCAATAGTAATAAACTTCTTTCTTTTTTTGGGTGTAGTTTATGTTATATTAGTATTTTCTAAAATATTTGTACTAAATTTGTGGAACTTGGTTGGAACATGACCAAGATCTACACAGCCCACCTCCTAGGCATTTAAAGCCCTCTGACTACAATCTCCCTTCGTCTTGTGACGTCATCGGAAAAATGGACTTGGAAGATATTTGTAACTCGATGCAGATGCCGACGATTCTAGGAAGTGGAAGTTTTAGTGAAGTCAGGTTGATGAGGCAGCTATCTTCAAGACGCGTGTGTGCGGTCAAAGTTCATCACAAAAATGCCGATATTCATTGCTTTACATTTGTAAGGAAGCTTGTAAAGAACATAACCTTTATTAGATTTTGAAAAAGGGTGTACGAGATTAGATTTTTTGAAACAATTCAACTGTTTTTAGAAACATCAATACCACTACCCTAAAATTAGGCATTTTGAATAGATCTGTAATTCGGCTTTATTTTAACACTCAAACCAAATCTATAGCTAGAAGGGTTGGTAAGATACACATTTTCCAAAAAGTTATAGTTTATTGGGCAGTAAAAGGTCAAGGAAGGGCTAAACTTGCCTGAACCGACCCAACTTTTGCACTACATGTTCTTTCATTTGTTTACTCTGACACAAAAGTAAACAAACAACAACAACAACAACAAAAAGAAATGTATGCCGCTGTTAGACAATTTATTTACCGATGTAACTTTCAATCTTGCCTTATTGTCACGTTTTCCCCTACCAATCCTTTAAACGATATGTTGATGCCGTGATACATGAGTGTCATGTCATCACTTCTGATATACATGCAACACGAAGTATTTGTAGAGTTTGGTCACTCTCGGATGCTGTTAATTGTCAGGGAGTCGTTAGAGCCTGGTTATATTTCCTAATATCGCAAAATGCTAATAGCAGGTATTCCGTACATGATAAAGTCTCTGTTCCAGTTTCTATATAATCTTAGAAATGTTTCTTACAGTTATTCTCTAGGTATGTACTTGCCTTCAGTGCTTTGTTAGTTCCTCTGTTTACTTTTATTATAAGTGACTTTATCTGATTTAATCAAAGATTTGATTATAAACCATGCAGTTAGTTGTAAGAGAAGAGATATATCACGCTATACTTTACATCGACAAGTACGGTGTACAATAAATGCCATGTTTGCTTCTTTGTTCTGAATTTTTTGCTTTCCCAAAATTACGAAATGCCTACATGTTATTTGTATGTGTTTCCTTATTTAATAAAATATATAAAGCGAGGACAAAAGTATTGTCTTTGAGTTTTTCGGAGTTGTTGTTTTTAATTACTTAAGTCATTACGCGATGTGTTATAAAACAACCATTATGTTTAGCTCTGTTGTTCATTGTAGCCCAGTGATAAACGGACATGCGATGTGACCAGGACCATTCTCTTAACTTGACAATCTGCCAAACCGAAGCCAAATCAATATGGCAAGGCTTACGTTTGTTATACTATTAGTTAGTGATATTTATATTAAAAAAAGGGAAGAAATTTTTCTCATATATAGGTTTCCCTATTTTATTTAATTGAATTTTTTATCACTATATATATACATAATAAAGAGATTTACATGAAACTTTTTGACGCACCGGGCGCTGTAAATGTTTTTAATTAATAAATATTAATAAATAAATATAATAAATTTTCTTTCTCCTCTACCCTGCACTCCTCCATCTAGCGTAGCTGGCCTGTCTCTTTTTAATATAAGAATCAATCTCTCGTATCAATTCATGGACATTTGGTCTTTGGTTCCAGTCTTCAGCTAAACATTTGAATCCAAGTTTCCTGAGAAATCTTCCAGGAGATGTGTCCACGCTTGCTAGCACTAGTCCCAAAGCGTATACGTCTGTATACAGACTGTATGGCCTGGTTCCAAATACAACCTCTGGGGCAATGTGGGAGCATTGCTTACGGATATTAACATGTTCGTTTCTTGGGAAGTGTTCGTATTTTGCTTTCCCTGTCCTGCTCACCGCTTTCCCAAAGTCAATAATTTTTATCTTTACGTCCCCATCTTCACCCGACGGACCTCTCAGGAACATGATGTTATCAGTTTTCAAATCACAGTGAATCATTCCTGCGAAATGAATCTCCTTAATGGCGCGACAAACTTGAATGGCTACACTGAAGGAGCTCGGCCCATTCAGGCCCTTGGCGTCGATGACGTCAGCTACCGTGGTAGATTTAAAGGTTATCGAATCACCGACGAACTCTTGAACGAGGACAGGTACATCGGTATCGCTGCCAATTCTTGAAATACCGAAAAGTTTAGGAATGCAGTCTAGATGGCTCAGAGATGTCAGCATTGAGGTTTCTTTCTGCAAATCCTGCCAAATGAAATCAATGATAAATATTGATAGAATAAAGTAGGCCTATATTATAATCCACTGTCGGGTCTTAACAACGATGGCGAGTTATAAGGAAGTTGTGGAGTTGACAGGTTGTACATATTTGAAATTAAAGGAGAGAAATAAAGTCAATATTATAATAATTATTATGTAAAGATCTTCTAATATCAAAAGGTGGCATATACCTGCTTTAATCTCAAATTCCATCTTTTCTATTTTCTATTTTCATTCTATGATATTAATATAAACACATTGACGTATACCTTGATAATGCTCTTTTTATCTCGGTTTTTGTGATGAACTTTGACCGCACACACGCGTCTCGAAGATAGCTGCCTCATCAACCTGACTTCACCAAAACTTCCACTTCCTAGAATCGTCGGCATCTGCATCGAGTTACAAATATCTTCCAAGTCCATTTTCCCGATGACGTCACAAGACGAAGGGAGATTGTAGTCAGAGGCCTTTAAATGCTTTGGAGGTGGGCTGTGTAGAATGAAATAAATTATGATTGGTACCAGGGGCGTCGTGCGAAAATAAATTTTGGGGGGGGCCCGTGAGCAGGTGATGACTATCTAAGCGGAGCGCCACCACAGGTTGGCGCGCAGCGTACAAGAACATTTTTCGTCTGGCAGACCCCTCAGATTGCAGAACACGGCACTTCCCGTGCCTTATGGCAGTAAGCAACACCCCTAAAATTGATCAAAATTTCCGGCAATTTTTTATTTTGGGAAATATTCTCGAAGGAAGTGATCGCCATTTATTCCTCAGTTTACCAATTCCTCGTCTCCCAGAAGCGCCCAAAATTTAAGAAATCGAAACATTTTTGTGTTGGCTGATCCATGATCGCCGCCCATGCCCGTGAGAAGTGGTGACTGGTGAAGAAAAAGCTATGCCGTTTGAAAACAAAGGCAGAAAAAGCGAAAGTAGCGAAACCTAAGGTAAAACGTGCGATAACGAAGTGATTATTTTCCAGGTTAATTGTGACTGTATTTGAAATGATTATTATTATTCATTTT
>JAIPMN010037403.1:0-11986 GCA_020650975.1 Apostichopus californicus
CAATTTCTTGTTTAGACAGGGTTTTGAGGGTCCTATTTGTCTAAACAAATTGTGTAGGGTTTAAAGGGGCATAACAAATGAATATATATGTCCCTTGTTCACTCACTATTATTATCTCTCCAATCTCTCTCAAAAAAACAAAACCAGGTCAAGCCGTACTGTTAATATATATAGGCATAGTACCTGCAGACTAACAGTTTCCCAGGCATTGTGTTATGGTAACCACAGAAACCCGGATGGAGTGGGGGAAAAGGAGGGGGGTGAGTGTATTATGATTGCGAATTATTGTTCGGAACAGTTTTTATCTATCAGTATAGTTGTGTATATTTTCGGGTTCCCGGGACGCCATAATTACACTTTAAAAACCTACTTTCAGGATTTGTTACGACTGCGTAAATGTCTCCGGGTCCAACAAGACCACTGACCATGTGTATTAAGCGGGCTTTTGATCTTTGGTACATTCGCAGAGCAGTTTGGGACTGTTACTTAAACTGGTTTATAAATCACCATAGACCTAACATCTGAATGATTTATCCTTAATTAAATTATAGTTTTAAAGTAACACTAGCAACAATACTCTGTCTTGCGCACTATAAATATGCATTTAAAATTAACCCCTAAACTGTTAATAGTCTTTCACACTATAATATGCATTTATAATTAACGCCTAAATTGTTAATATTCACCCACTGCAAGTAAAAGCTGCTAATGATTACTTCCGCCATAACAAAACATAAAGCAAAACTCGGTCTAGCATGGTCAAGAGAACCAACTAAAATAAATAACCTGTTAGATGTCACGAGTTGTGACGTTATGGAATTCCGTTATTTAAAGGTACAACAATATAAACGTCAGATAGTGACACGGCCTACCCAAAATTTACTTAACTTTTACACGAAATGATCCGAGTGGTTTCAACGTTCTAGAAGAAGAAGGGAGAGGGGTGGGTCCAGCTGGGAATATATAAACCACATTTATAGATCAGAATGGATTACTCATGTCAGTTTAACCCCCCCCCCAAAAAAAAAAAATACTGCACCCTTCACCTGCTCTTGAACTCTCACCTTTGTATAGCCTAATAACGTGAGTCGATGTCCAGTTTGATTTGGATCATATACATTTGTGATTTCTTAAGAACAGCCAATAACGAGAAATAAGTGACCTAGATATGTTTCTGTAACGATTACATTAATATGTGAAGGAATGTTAAAGAATGTTTAACCCTGCAGCTAACTTGAAAATGGCTACTCAGGTTGACGGGATCAGCTTATAAACAGAACGGAACATTTCCCTGCATTGCGCCAATGTGTGATAGTATACATTGGGTGGCATTGATTGAGTCATCGTGATATAAAGGGGAAATCCCCTGGATAGGGTCATATGATTGTTACCAGCAGGGAAGAGGATGGGGTGTGGAGATGAGGGAACTGATTCTTGTACAGTAATCCTGTTTTACACAGAAATCACTTATATATATTGGGAGAGGAATATATATTTGTGCTATGAGTCAATATTTGGTGACATATAATATTCATTCTTGTTACTTATATACTTATTTTTAATATTACAAGCAAATAGTCGAACTTTTTATAAAATTCAACCTTCACAAATCAGTCCTTTCAAGCATGGAATCAAAGCGACCACATCATTAGTGACCTTAGCGTTTATGTGTATATTATGTTCAGTACTAAAATATTCGCAGGACGTACTCGTTAGAAATCCCTAAAATAATAACTGAAATAATAATAATAATAATAATAAACAGGACAAAAATTGCAAGACATTGGAAAACATGCACAGTTTAATGTAACATGAATCGATTTATCTAACATAATCCTTTTAATATGGGTGCATATGATGAATATTTACAACATTTAAATATACTGTACTGTCTTTGTTACTGTCAGTGTTATCTTATACATATTAATTACCTATACTTTTTCCTCTTTTCTAGGGCTTCTGTGAGGATAGTTTCCAGGCAAGCCTGGCAAGGTTCGAGTAACTGTAAGTCAATACAGCTGACTACTCTCTACCTTAGTATTTAACATTGTATTTGTTAACAGTGATTGTCTGCTACTTTTAGTTGTAAAATCTTAATATATTAAAAATAATCTCCACCATTAATCAGAATTTGTATTCCTATATATGTGATTATCTGAATTTCATCTGCTCACTAATACCATTTGCTTCAACTATAATTGGTTTTATTATACATTTCATTAACAAAGCTGATCCCTTATTAAATGTATAGAAATTAGTAATAAGTTCCTTCTATTAGCAAAAACATCGTTGGCTTTTTTCCCCGTGTCGCAGTGTTTTGTTTAGCTGGTGAGTTAAATTACTTATTGGCTCATGGTACTGCTGGCGCTTTTTCCGGGGGGAGGGAGTTGCTTAGGTTAACTTCCCCATAATTCTACTAATAAGTATGTTGTTTGACCCATTTATTATGATAACAATATAACCTAATATATATCATATTATTTTTATATTACAGCTCAATTCAAAATGCAAGTTCATCTGGCGTTGCCAATCGTCAGCAGAAAGTGTGACGTCATTCACTCAATCCTCAAAACGATGGCAGTAATTTCAGTGAGGAAGGATCTAATAAAGATTTAGGTTGTAAACCTGTTAATATCTCCCAAATACTACAAACGGCTCCAGATAGAGCTCCAGTATAATACACATGCAACTAGTCTAATATGATTGTGAGTTCATCAAATGCCTATATTCTCAAGACAATGGCATGGTGACTTGGTGAACACTGTAACTTTTACATTCATTGTGAAGGGATCTTGTAGAGAGATTAAGTTGTAAAATAATATTAATAAATACATATCCAAGAAATATGTAAAATTTGAAAGATTACTGTTCAATTTACATTTTGTTTAAAGGATTACTTTATTCGGAATTTCAGTTTTTAAATGTTATAGTCCAAAAAGGAGTGTTATTAATGTTTCTTTATCTTTTCTGGTTTGGTAAGATAAATGTCTGGAAAACTCCTTTAATGCTAAATTGATGATGACGTCAGCCCCTTAGTACAGGCCTAAATATTCATGTCAATTATGTGATTTATACATTTGAATAACTCAACAAAATCAAGTTTTGTAACTCCGTTCTTACACCAAAGCATAGTTAGATGATTTCAACAACATTTGTCCGTGTAGAATTTGTACTTCAATGTTAACATGTTATTTGAGGCCATAAAAGTATTCTCATCCCATTGTGTTTTGTGTTGCATTTGATGAACTGACATAACTGTCTCCGTATTATTGTATATAGTCCAATTACCTTTAACTCAGCTGTTCAAAGTAACTTGTCTCAAAATTAAACAAAATGTTATAGCAAAAGCAACCTAGACTGAATGTCAGTGGTCTACGACATAACAGCATTAATGTTGTGCTTAAAGTCATCCTTTAATATGCTACATGTTCAACAACTTAGTTTTGTGCGCTAAAGTGTACAAATGTAACCTTTTATGTTTTGGAAGTCACGTTGCTGTCGTTCGGGGGACTAGAGGGGTGGGTGATGGGGAGATACATGTTATCCTGTGACCATTTCTGAATCTGATGTATATGCTTCACTGATCACGATCTATCTGATATTGAGAGACAGCGCCCTCACTTTCGCCAACTACTTAAAAAGTATGATGACGTCATTGTTTATCAAGTTGAAGAAACAATTGACAAATTGACTACTTATGTCTTTAAATTTAGCTCAATGAAATTTAAAACAAAAAGATAAAAGCGAAGTACATGTTAGAAAGAATGAGTAACTATGAGAATCTCGTGCACGATATTACTCACCTTTCAGACGGGGTTAACCACAGGCAGCGTACATAATTTAAATTTATTGCTAGGTTTTCTTTATATTCGGAGAAGGGGGTGGGGTGTTTAGTAGATTCCTACTCCATCCGATCAAGAGATTAGGTTAACTTTGTAAACTGTTGATAACTCCAAATACTACAAAGAACTCCAATCAAAGATTCGATATATTACATGACCATACATGCTACTTATTATTGTAAAGTGTACAACAAGTCATTCCTTACGTTTTATTACCTACATTACTGTTCACATTTACTTTCTCTTCTAAATCTAAATGTGTTTGCTCCTCAAGCCAACATCAAATTACTAAGAACCAATCAAGCTTCTAATGACGTCATCCATAAACCACTACGTCATCAGTATATGAGACTATACATCCCTATCTTACTATGTGTGTGTATGTGGATGGGCATGGGGGGGGGGCGGTGATGTAGGAGGGGATAAATGACGTACCCTCTACATTGGTGACCAAGTAATTTTATATAGTAGTCACCACCACCAGCGCGCTTATTGTACTGTGGGAATTAAACTGTAATGTGCATTATCTTTCAATTTTCTTTTCCCCCCATTATGTAACAAAGTCTTTGTTACTTGCGTAACTGAAGAAAGAGGTTTCACTTACTCGTGTGTCCCTGGTCAAGTATTGCTGGTGACCTGTTCTCAGCCTCCTTGCACTCCTCGGTGCAGGGTATAACACCCTTCATTGATCCATTTGTGTGTAATGATATGATTCATCCCAACTCCACACCCCTATCTTCGATCCCCACCCCCAGGTCATTCCCCGACAAGCACTTTACTACTTAGAACATTAATAAACCCCTAATTATGTTAATACTTCTAAACTAATTTTAAGCAGACATGTTTGGAATGCTTTGGATAAAATGTGTACATACTGTATCCACATGCACTCAGTAACTAGGAGTGCGTGATTCAACTTTTCTGTGGTTTTCTTCGTTCCTACTTTTACTAATTTTGAATTAAGCTGTGACGTATCGGTTACGTAATGTCTTAAATCTCATACGAGTAGAGTCACATTAATTGTGTCAATGTAAAGACTAAATGGCATTCATTGGTTATCTACAATACCATTGTGTTATTAAAATCGATCTACGAGAACTTAGAGGTGATATTAATTAATATCTGTGATATATGTTTGTTCTAAGCCAGCATTTCTTCATTTCTTTCTGTTCCAATGTTTTATCGTTCTTAACATGAAGACAATAGGATGACGTGACAAATCTTAAAAGGATAGCTCAGGGTAAAATTTATTTGACTAATCATATAATAAGCATCCAATTCCTACCTTGCATTTTTGAGATGTCGATAGCTGAAATTGTCACAATTTGTAATATAAGTGAACTTGAAGCAAACAGGTGTGACGTCATGGTTACAGCACACTGATAGCAAATGTTCTGTTTATTCCTATGCTTAATTTTCTTGATATGACATTGGATTGTATAGGGTTACAACTTTGCTTTCGGGGATTTGAAGATATTAATACCCAAATGACTGTAGTATATTCATATTTTATTGAATCCTCATTTTGAAAAAGAAATATTGGATGTAAATTTCCAACGGAGTAATGGATACTTTTCATACTTGCTTTATGTAGATGTTTTTTAGTAAGGAGGTGTGCCCTATTGTTTTGGCGTTGACCTTATGAATATTAATGAGATTATTGGATCAAACCTAAGGAGTTTTACATTAAAATAACTCCGCAACCTGAATTTAGATTGTAGCCAGACTTGGTATACAGTTGTTGGTTAATAGCTGGTACATGTAGGCAATCTAAGTCCCAAAAATATCCAGGCACATTTTTACGCTGACTGGGCCCAACTTGTATGACCAACCCACATGCATTTTGGGACACATTATTTGGGCCTGAATTTGTGAAGCCCAATATTCGTGGAACCATTTGAGCGCAAAATTTTGTTGGGCCCAATTTTTTGGGAGGTGCCAATAATTTAAACTTGCAAATATTTAAATCAGATCATATCCAAACTTGGAATACAATTTTGGTTAACAGCGGGTACATGTTGGCATAAATATTATGATATTTGGGTGATGGTTACTACACTTTATTATTCCACTATTCAAGTAACCATAGTGACCGTTGGACTCTTGTTAGTATTTTATCGTCTTTATTTACCTTCCGTTGTTATTATAGTCCTCAATAAAGCCTTGTCTGTTAAGACAATACGATCACGTGAGCTTACATAATTTAACAATATTGAATATGATCATAACGCTGATAATGTTCTGTACATTAAGTAAACATTAATACAATGGTATGCTCTCTGTGTTTAATTTTTAATTGTTATTATTTCCTTTTTTTCATTTTAATGAATCTTTTAAAGTGTCTATTTGTTTGTGAGACTAAAGGAGAATCAAACCCAACAATCATTTTATTAGTATTTGTTAGGTAAACTATCGATCATTGTAATATTATGTGATAGGTAAGCTATCGATCATATTTACTATTATGTGATAGATAAGCTATCGATCACTATCATAGTATGTAATATGTAAGCTCTCGATCATATTAATATTATGTGATATGTGGGCTATGGATCATATTTAATATTACATGGTAGGTAAGCTATCGATCATTGTACTATCATGTGATAGATAAGTAATATCATGTGATAGGTAAGCTTTCGATATGATGTGATAGGTAAGCTATCGATCATTTTAATATTATGTGATATGTAAGCTATCTATCATTTTAATAGTATGTAGGTAAGCTATCGATCATTGTACTATCATGTGATAGATAAGTAATATCATGTGATAGGTAAGCTATCAATATTATGTGATATGTAAGCTATCGATCATTTCAATATTATGTAATAGGTAAGCTCTTGATCATTTTAAAATTATGTGATAGGTAAGCTATCGATCATATTTAATATTACATGATAGGTAAGCTAGCGATCATTGTAATATCATGTGATAGGTAAGCCATCGATCATTTTAATATGATGTAGGTAAGCTATCGATCATTGTAATATCATCTGATAGGTAAGTTATCGATCATTTTAATAATATGTGATATAAAAGCAATCGATCATATTTAATATTATATGATAGGTAAGCTATCGATCATTGTAATGTTATGTTATAGGTAAGCAATTGATCATATTTAATATTATGTGATATGTAAGCTATCGATCTTTTTTAAATTATGTGATAGGTAAGCAAATGAACATATTAATTATTATGTGATATGTAAGTTACTGATCATTTTAAAATGTTGTGATACGTAAATTATCGATCATATTAAATATCGATCATTGTAGTATTATGTGATAGGTAAGTTATCGATCATTTTAATAGTATGTGATATGTAAGCTATCGATCATTTTAATATTACGTGATAGGTAGGCTATCGATTATATTTACTATTATATGATAGGTAAGCTATCGACGAGCAAGTCACTTTAGGTCTTGGAGGTATCGATTCTTGAATTATTTTTAAGATACAAGACTCGTATATTTGAATAAGTTTTAATTTTTTAATTTTGTCTTCAATAATTGCTTCATTAACAGTCTCTTTTTATAAGGTTTATGAGCAGAACGTTAAACAGTTATTGTTTTATCATAACATAATTTTGGCGTAGTAAAGCTGATAATCTATTTATATATCAAGTAATTCTTAAATGAAAAGATCGTCTCTGTATAGTATATACTCTTCATTTTGATTTGTCATTGTTATTTTATTGCGTCTTATAAATGATTCTACTGGTTTCATTTGATTTCAGATCTTCTTTATTTCTTTAAATTCCGATATTTTTCTTCGATTTATAACAATTCTAAGACTAACTAATACTTGCTCTAATTATTGTTATATTTAGTCATTAATTGTTGGATTGCATTCTACTTCATCCTTTTATTAATTTTACTTTCTTTCAAGATTTAGTTGCTTTCTTTCGTTCCTTCTTTTTCTATATTATGAATTAATCTTTGATATTACTCACGCGTAATACAGTGAATATAAGAAGAATACTGTTAAATGTTATCATAATAACAATGACTGGCTGTCTACCGTTATACCATTGATTGTGTCATTCAAAATCATACTAAAACATTGTCTTAGACATTAATTAATAACAATTACATGTTTGTTTTTAATCCAGTTCTTTGTTCCATTATTATGATCTCTGATGATGTTTCTTTGAAGACAATAGGAACACGTGACTTTGACAAATCCTAGTAAGATGTTAACATAATAACAACGAAGATAATGTTTTGTATATACAAACACAGACAAACAGATAAATATGGAAGAAATCACTGTGTTGCAGTATTTGTTTATGATATTAGAAATTTCGAAGGAAATAATTATTCCTTTCTAATGTATTGTTCTTGGTATCTTCCTTGTTTCTGTATGCTAGTACAAATATATTATGTTTGCAACAAGCACACTTGTTCCCTTTGAGGCGATCCTGGTCTCTCATTGTGATACAATTACAACCGATTCATCCCGTTTATCCGTTACTATATCATAAGTTCATATCGTAGAATCTTATCATGAAATCATTGATATGTATTGATGTTGTAATGTCAATGGAAGCAATAAAAGAAAACTAATCAGAGAAATATTGTCAACAGTGTTTTCTCTGTGTAACATGTAGTCTATTTACTAACTTGTAATTTTAACCTCTTGTGTGCCTTAAATTTAAACTTTCTCTTCAAGTTCATCCCAACATTTTCTAGAAACAAGTGCCTTTTGAAAGATTATAAACTTCCAACTTATAACCAAACATTCAAAGTGTATAATAAAATGATCGTGAAGTATATTGCTCAATGTGGCATCTGGTGACCATTATCTGATTTTATAGCGTATTTTGGGCTATATCTGAATCATCTCCAGGCAGGATATTTAACGGTTTTAAATTGTCCTTGTTTTTTTTTTCTTAAAGAAACGAAATTCACTCCTCGTCCCCATACGAGGATCTCTCCTTGTCAACATCCACTGTGTTGATCATTGACGTATCTGCACGCATGAGGCCGGGGTGGGGTTGGGGAGGGGGTGTTCCTTGTGGATGCCCTTCATTATGTTAACCTTAAATCGAGATGAACTTCCTCATTGAATCTCATTTGATAAATTAAAGATGAGTTAATAAACTGGTATATCAATGGTACCGTTACCCCTGGCCTCTATATTCTTACTGAATTCATTTCTCCCGTACAATGTCCTTTCCCTTCCCCGTTCGTCCTCAACTGCACTGGATACCACGTATGTCTGTTTCTATGTATTGACAATGTCATAATGCTTATCAATATATGCTAACATTTTTTGGAGGCCTTCGTTAGGTAACACTTTGCCACGCCCGTCTGCATGGTTTGTTTAAACTGTACCCTAAAACGCAAACGAAAGTGTAAATTTGCTGAGAACGTTTATTAATACATCGATGACGATATCCGATTTTATTTTATTGTATGCTTTTTTATGTCCTGCATTTGAAGGTTTGCTTCATAGACTGGTTTTCAACATAGGTTTTAATCCTTTCTTGTTTTCACTCTCTTTGACTCAGTTTCTAAAGGTCGTAAACATTGACCTTTATTGGTGTCTGGCAGTAATAGTAATGGCTTCTTTCATCATTCATGGTGTGATTGTGTGGTCTGCAGTAAAAGAGATATATCTTCTCGTTAACAGCGCAGTTTAACTTTAAGGTATACCGCCAGCTGACAGATTGTGGAAATTCATCCTAAGCATGCAATTGTATCAGCTTGATATTACGTTTAGTGATGGGGTAATGATTGCTCCTTCTTTAGGTGTTTAATTAGTCAAAGTACTGATAATCATCATTAATAAACAAATGAAACAGACCACACAACAAAGTTCAAAATACGAAAGGGAAGTGCGAGGGGGGGGGGGGTCTATGACTGGAAATATGGACTCACTAGCATATATGACGCCATGATCAATTGTTGGTGCGAAGATATGCATCATCCATAGAAATTGAAGTAGGGAGAATGACGTCATGCGACATATACTGCTTGTACGGCAAGAGAGTACCGGCGCGTAATACAAACACTACGTCCTTGACATAACTAAAGTGATAAAGTTGACATTAATCACTCGAAATAGTGATATCGTGTGCCGCATTTTGGGGGCCCAAATCGTGAAAAATGTAACAGTGGACTGTAGTTTCACAGGTAATTCTTAGGAAGAGATAGTAGAAGCAATTACATAGGAATATATTATTTCACTAGTGTCGTCTGCCCAGCTGCTGTATTGTAATTCACTGGACTCTGGTTACAGTTATATGCCTCTCAGATACCGGAAATGACACTTTACAGACATTAAAAGTTGCTCAAAACATTCCACTACTCCAGTCATTATCGACAATAAAAAGTGTTCACAGTTGGTTCTTAAGTATAGTACTTACCATCCTGGTCGCCATTACATGTCTCTGTTGTGCAAAGTACACCTACTCTTTCGAAAAATGCATCATTGCGACATAACCCACGTTTCGTACAGTACCTACAGTAATCACAACAAAAACCGCGCTTGTGTACAGATTAATTTCTTCCTTAATTTTCGGTGAAATTTCTTATAAATTAGATATGTTTTCAAAAACTCCTTAAGCCGCCATATATGTAGTAGATCCGTGGTTTCGTGGTCTTTGTGTAACACAAGATAAGTTTTAACAGCAGACTCTTCGTTGTTTTTTACATCGCGCTATCCAGCTCCAACGCGAGGAATGTTCGCATGTAGGCTACTCTAACGTTTACAATCGGAGAGTTCTGCGAAGCCTAAGCTTCTCGGTACTACATTCTGCTCTGACATCGATTCCGCCAAGTTTCATCTTTCGGTGTTCCGAATACTTTCAAGTTTCCTTTAACTGTAAATTTGATCCGTGAATTTTATTTCAGCGATTTCGAAGAAGAGTTTATGAACTGTGGTTTGAGTGTGAGACAGTTGCGTAGCCAGGATTTTTTTCAGTGGGGGCGCTGGGGGGCTTGAACATTTCCTGGGAGGGCGTCTTGTTACTATCTAAGCGGAGCGCTACCATGGGTTGGCGCGCAGCGTAGCGAAATTTTTAGCTAAAAAGCCTAGATCGTCGGAAATGACACTTTCCAAGCCTTGTAAGCAGGGGCGTCAATCCGATTTGAAACGTGGGGGGGGGGAGTGGACGTAATCGGTTCGAGTATTCCGGCCGCAAGTACTAAGCGGAGCGCCACCATCGGTTGGCGAGCAGCGTACCAAGAAAATTTCAGATTTCAATACCTGCCAGATCGCTGGAGATGGCACTTGCCAGGCTGGATAGCAGCCATCTAGTTGCGTGATTTCGGGAGCAAATTACAAATTCGTTACTCAGGAAATATACAATAAAGTTCATGCGACCTTAATTTTTGGTGGATTATTTATGTTATTAGTGATTCCAATTGACATCAACATTAGAACCCAGTGCAAGTTGACAAATGATGCGGCGAACTGGAAACCCCAGCCCCATTTTGCCCTTATTTCAGGATAGAAATACCCCTCATTTGTTCAAACCCATGGCAACTAACAATCTGTGAATACATTTACTTCGAAATGGGCACATTATATTGCACCAAGTTGGTCAAGGAATGACCCCAGGGTCTCAGATATAGGCCTATAGGAACGATGCCCCAAAATGTCCTCGGACATGCTATAGGCAAAGGAAGCTATCCGCCGCGACTGCATGTGAGTTTCTCGACTTGCCGTCCTGGGAGTCATACCACAACATTGTGAGTTTGACAGCGGCATTGACATTTTTCGACAAATCTACAAATTGCGTGTGGAAAATAAGGAAAGATTGACTGGGCTTTCAGCCAAGTAACATACTGCATGACCGAACTATATGTCACACTGACATGATCAAAGATTGCGTCTGAAACATTATTAGGGTGATAGACTGATTCTCAGCGATAGTATTGTCTCCTTTCTTGAAAATTTGTTTTTTAGCGGTTTAAGAGCATCAGGGTACGACCCAGAAGTGAAAACCCGGCCTATGCGCTATGTCACGTCCGGTTTTTTTCAGCAACTATAGCCTACTGCCGGTCCGCGGTCGAAATGTCGTTCATGAGTGGTCATCATGGAGATTCGAAACCATTCAGACCAATGATATATTTTTCGCACATGTAATTTTTTTCGACACCCAAAATCCCAGTGGGGGGGGGGGGGGGGG
>JAIPMN010037404.1:0-31601 GCA_020650975.1 Apostichopus californicus
GTGCGTACAACGGTTACAACGTTATTGTTATAATAACAAAGTTTCTATAAATGTAAGAAGTTAAGTCGTCCAAATCGCAATACTACTTACCTACTACAGTGTTCTCAGTGGTATGACTTAGCTCTTCCTTACCAATCCCAGAAACTGTGAACGTGGAGGAAAGACATATTTATTGAAAATTATGCATTTACTAAAAATCTATAGTCTACCTGTGTCGATGGCCATTTCATAACGTTCGCACGAAAGACTATCTTGCACAAGTTATAGGCTATACTACTATGAATTTTGTGGCAATAATTCAGGTTTTGGGCCGAGAACTGGAAGTGATTATGTGTTCTTAGCTGTACACAAACGACCTGAAATAGTAAAGACTTGCAGTGATGACGTCACAACATCACCAGATGCATTGGGAAATATACAATATTGCATGATTTACGAAGAAATGTTGATGGAAGGATCATGTAAAAATGCAAAAATCTTCTCAGACAGCCAATTATACCATCTTGAGTGAGTAATCGTTGGTGAGCAAATTATTTCAGCCGATACTCATAGCTAGTACAGTAACTACTGGTGCCACATGTAACACATGTTACCGTGTTATGAACACAAAGCAGTAATTACTGATGCACGGTTGTAGGACATGAAAAGTAGTAATATGTGTTACAGGTGGCACCATAGTTACTGTACTAGCTATTTGGTATAGGAGGTACGGTACCGCTTGTTTCCAGTTCACACCTCTCTTTAAATTACGCCAATTCGTCATGCCGAGAACGAAGAAAGGCCATGTTCGGGTATATCCATGAGCCTATACTTAATAATAGCATAGTGAAAGATATCCAGTGAAACGGATGGATAATGAGTCTGTGCGAATTAAAGGGAAAGTGCTCACCAGAATATTCTGAGTTTTGAATGTCCTCTGCGTGGAAGGTAGTTTGTCCGTCTGTTAATTAAAGAAATGTATCGTTTTTACATGTTAGGGGTACACTGAAATTAACAGCAGAGCTTTGTCATGAATATTCATATTGTTTATAATGAGAGAATTACCTTTCATATTGTGTCAGCATATATTTGTGAAAATGAATAATGGAATATAATTTAATAAGAAATATCTAAATAAAATACGTCTTCAAAATTGAAAATTACATACCTTCGGTTTGAGTGACCAATTTGTTCGCATTCATTTGGTACGAAGACAGCCCGTCTGGAAATAACAGAATAAAATCAGTAGTCAGTTTGTAAACGCAGTCTGTTAACAATTACATTATCATATTGAATTGACTATATGCATGAACGAAGTCCCTCGTCTCCCCAAACCTCCTTTACTCATGCCATCGATCTGGGTTACCATCATGTTAGGCTGCTACAAGTTGCATTCGACACCCCCCCCCCTGTCCCACCTCTCCCTTCCCACATCTTTCCATCCTACCCCTTTCCCCCATCTTTCCATACAAATAGGAAGAAATAGATGAAGTTGACAATTACCAGTCCAATAGTACACGTATTTTGTAGCTGTCGTAGTGCCGGTTGGATCTGTAAGAAATAGGTAAGGTAGTGAAGTGATTATCATACAGACATACTACGTTGCATTTCCACTTAGTTACGAATATAGGCTTCACTCTATGTTGGTTCTATGTAAGAATGGTTATGTCGAATTGTAATCCGTTACAGGGATGTGTAAGCGGTGAGAAATTTAAACTCAAAAGGTTACGCCCGACTTATTTCGTTAGTACTTTCTTGTTACTAGCGCAAAGATTTTACATTTAGGCTTATACAGTATCTTCCCATTACTGACAATATTTTTGTTCACTATATTTGTTTTTAGATGATTACTATAAATGCTTTATCGCGAGCAAACCCGCGTAGTGATAACATTGATTATTTTGGCTAAGATCATGTGTAGTATCTGTTCCCTTTCGAGAGGAATGGTGATGCACACGTCTTGACGATGATCACACAGTCACAGTCCCGATGCAAGGGGACTCGGGTTGGAAGCGGATCAGTCGTTCAGTAGTTTGGTTTTCGTGCCCAGGTTCTTTCCTGGGCGACTTTTTCTTAAAAAGTATTTAGTCAGCATGAGTGACGTAACAAGTCGCAAGTGCATCGCAAGAAAGTACATGCCAAACAAAGTTGGCATTTCCAATTTAATATACGTTTAGTTTTAACAATCAATCGCTTGACTATACTGACCCAAAGATTGACAGTACAGTAACTTACCATACTATTAACCTGCAATAAGTTTATCGTGTCTTTTACAATTTAATATGCATGCGTTTATTTCTAACAATCCAACCTTTCTGATCTTCAGATTTTATTAACCCCAGGAAAGACAACACAGTATGATACCAAACGGTAAACCTCATATTAATATATCGTCCTTCCAATTAGTGCTTTTTGGCAAAGCACTTACACTTTTAGTTTTTAACTCTATTAAACGTTTCTGACCTGTTAAGGTTTCTTCTAAGTGTTGGATCTGTTCAGGTCCTGAAAATTAAACCAATATATAAAATATGCATATATTTAATGTTTAGGAACGCTATTTTTCAGTTCATGAAGTTCATTTTCGTATAATTTAAAGGGAAATTACAGTTTAAAATTTGATTCATTTGTTTGTATTTGTTTATATTTAATACAAGTTCATCCAGTGGTCGGCATACTTACCAGTTGAGCTATTGAAGGTATACTGGTACGATGTTAAAGTGTAACCTGAAAATGTTGAAAACACAAAAAGAGGTTCTTATTTAGTTTTGTTTGTAACCAAAACCTATTCGTTATAAACCTGCAGATGAATGCGTTTCGTAATCACTCTTGTGGCCCTCTGCACATCCCCCTCCCCCACCCATGCGGCCTCAAAACTCAAGAACATAAAAAACCTCTAAGCCTGTTTACCCTACAGCGCTAAGTATAATGACTACTATGTTACCTTCATGTCTCGTTGTTGTGGTCTGTTGGGCATGTTGACCCTGAATATCTGTGTGAATAAAATTGGAAAATATGTAAAAAGAAATCTAGTTTCTTGGATTTTTAGTTGCGAGTCATTTGCTGTACTAGGCCCCTCTTCCAAGCAATATACATAAATAGTCCCAAATCACACAGTGGACCTTACACGGCGGAGAAAAGAAATTATTATAAAATGAATCTTACCAGACCAGGTGGAGGTTGTATCATCTTGGTGATACTTCTCGAGGGTAGCAGGGGTATTATTCTGCTCCACTACGAAACAAAAGATGACGTAATTATGTGATCAGGCAGTACTACTGACATGTTACTGGCGTATTGCGAAAACGTTGCAAATAGTTTTCTAATGTTTTTATTTTTTAACTCCAGTACGTCTTGCATAATATTTATATAGGATAAGTTTACATAGCATTATTGTTATATAGCGTTATAATTATTGTATATTTTTCATATATTAAAATATATGCATAATTTTTCCGTTAGATAGACGTAAGGAAATCAACCAGGAAATGCTGTGCCGTCCTATATTCTTTCCATTGCAAAGTTAAAATCATAGATACAAAGTTCAAATGATTACAGGCGGTTGACCGCTTCCATTGGTTCCCTGCCCCCCCCCCCTCCCTCACCACACACAACGTAGGTAATTGTTTTACACAGAAAAATAAAGATAGCTGTTTGAACAGCTGTTAGTAACCTAAAATATTGACAACAATACTTTTCGAATATTTTACTGCCATAACTTAGGCAATGTGAAAACACAAACTATTAAAGTTATGACGTCATGTGTTTTTTCTTGTAAACAAAAGCAACCGAATAATCATAAAAGAAACAGTTGTGTAGCTTTATAATGGTGTTAACTACATTCAACAATGCCGCCCTCTTTACAGGACATGGCAGCAAGAACAATTTCTTTTTGTTGATATCCGGAGAGCATCATTTTCAAATTAATAATTGATCAGCAATTGGGAGGGGGGGAGGGGATTCAATCTGGGGAAAATCTCAATAATACAATTTCAATTTAAGAAAACTCACCTCGAGGCAAAATGGTGATCCCAAAGTCACCCTTGGGAAACAAAAAAATTCTCTCAGGATCTGAAATAAAATGGTGGATTACAATTAGGAGAATAATAGAGCACTGCGATAATGTACACGCCTTTGACGGCAGATTTGTTTGTTCTTATACTTTTGTACTTGTTTTTTCTTCATCTGTCAATAATTAATATCGAAATACAACTTACTGTTCTTATGATCGAGAAGAATGTTTGAAGGAAGTCCTTGAAGAAGGCATTCTATGAAGGTAAAACAAAAATGCAAAAACCATCTTAAAGAACAGCCAACCACAATCGGCCACCATTCATACAAATTCTTCTTGATAAATTAAGTAATTAAAATTAACAATATATAGAGGATAATTAAAATTCATGTTATCTTAATCAGTTGGTCAAACACGTATATCGAGTATATAGCAAACCCACCTTCAAGTTGTGCCAGCACAAAGTCAGGATAGAATTTAAGCTGGTCTTTGAGCGTAAGATCAAGGAAGGCTGAAAAGAAGCAGTAATATTACTGAATAATATTTCAAAAATAACTTAAGTTACTATGAAAGCAACATTTATTAAAGTAATAAATGGTTAAGTAACAGCTGGTTTAAATACATTATGATTACTCATTGAAGTAACATACTAAATCATGGTATCCTTACTGTTAAGTAGATCTTCACGCATGCGCAGAGTTTGCTCTGAAACGAAACAGAGAAGGTCATAGTGTCAATGTCTTTGAACTTATAATTAGGAAACGATATTGACTTGACCTTGAAAACCAATCAACCGAATTAGCCAATCAATACGATACAAACAAAACAAATAAATAAATAAATAAATACATAAACCAAAGATGGAAATAAAGTTTCTTGTCTTGATAGAGGACGCTATTAACGCACTACCAATTCAAAATGATTGCTATTGTGATTACTTTAGCTGCGTTGTAAAGTTGTTAAAAGAAGAACAAGTACCTGATTTTAAGCAAAGGAGCGAAAAGGAATCTTCTCCGGTCACGGGAGATTCCAGATTGAAAGGTTTCCGTTTGAGATCTATAGGAAACATCACAGAAATAACAAACACGTTAGTTTATGTCAATGATAGACACCGAACTGCCCACGGCGCTACAGAACCCCCCTCCCACCTCCAAAACCCACCCCAGTTCAGTCCCTTACACCACCACCACCGCTTCGTCATTCGATGGAATATACAACAGAAACAATCATAGTAGCCACCTCTGCTATTCAACGATATATAACTCACATATCTCGTTAAATGATCTATCTCTCCTTACGCAAAATCTCCCTACCCCCCCCCCCACCTCCCCCCAGTATATCCCCATACCAACCCAATAAGCCACCCCTTATCCACTCACTTGTTAAAAATATATAATTTCTCGCAAACAAAGTGACATTTCATTAAAAACATTGCAGACTATGATTTGCCAATTTGCAAAGGTAAGTGCATGCCCATACAGCGCAGGATGACGTAATTGTACCTGAAACTTACCTTTAAACGGTGGACGGTACCCGTAACATCCATCTGGGAGGATGTAGTAAGCTGTGGAAAGACGAGAATGTTACTACTGGCTAATAACCCAAAATGAATGTGTGCAGGCGCGTAGCCAAGAGGGGGGGGCGAAGGGGCAGCCGCCCCCCCCCCCTTGAGCATATTTTTTTTTAAATTTTTTTTTTTAAATTTAAAAAAAATTTTTTTTAATGTTTTTATGATATCGCTAGTAATTTTAAAAGAGAAAATGCTAAGATGCAACTTACAAGGCCTGGGAAGTGCCATTTCCAGCGATCTGGGAGGCATTTTCAGCCAAAATTTTCTTGTACGCTTCGCGCCAATTATGGTGGCGCTACGCTTAGATAGTATGCAATGCCATATCTACGGCTCTGAAAATTTTTCTACATTTTCGTCCCCCCCCCCCCCTTGGCAAATTCCTGGCTACGCGCCTGAATGTGTGTCTCTGGTATAATAACGAATACAAACGAAAGTGGACAGTACGAAGCTTATCATTTATATAAGTATAATGCATTCCTTGAAATGACATGAGAAACTAATAATACAGCACCTTGATGAATTTTCAAGTAAATGAGTATTACAACCAAACAAAGAATGTTTTATGCAAGTTGTCACTTACCTCGTTCATGGGCCAGGAATTTGGTAAAATTCCCAACCATGTAGGATGAAGCATAATAGCTTGCCAAGGAAAATGTAAAGAACATTTTGAGTAATCGCACAATAGACTTATCTTCAACGAAAAGCAATTGACATATAAAGCACATAGCCATAGGTAAAGATGGTTATCTTAACGATGTATGTTACGTCATATACATTTTAACGAGAACGCAGTGGTCGCGCAGATTTTTTCGCGCGTTGCGCTTAACTTTCTAAACCAATGGCAGATCGAGTCCTTTGAGCGCAATCATTGTGTCTTGCATGCACTATATAGATTTTGCATAGCGCCAAGGTGCTGTACCAGATATCTGTTTTAGCGCCGAAGCGCCAGCAATATATTCACCGGCATAAACCTTTACACAATACAGAAAATCCCCCCTTCTACGACACGTTGGCGAGATCGACCATGGTAACATATGTAAACACAGAGAAGTGCCTGGTTACCGTCTACCAAACATGACGCAATTTCGACAAACCAAAGTGAATGTGCCCAGTCGAAGTCCTTGCCATTGCTCTATTAATACCAACTTGATATTTCCCCCTAAGCAGTGCGTTAAACTAAGAATTCATCCGAGGAGGGGTGTGGGAAGGGCCGGAGGGTATTTGACCATAACCTCGGGCCGATTTAGCATAGAGATGACTTCTAATCTGTTGCTACAAGTCCAGAACTGTGAAACCTAACGAGGCAGATGCGGGGTTCTTTTCTCCAATTTGCAATTCAGTGGGAATCAAATGTGACAGGGAAGGGATGGGTTGGACGCGGGATGAAAAGGGGGGGGGGGGAGACAAAGAGGGAAATAATACGAAGGTACGTGGAAACATAATATATTAGGCCTACTTTAACGATTCGAAATTGCATCAGGTATGATGCAATTAGGAATACACATCAGAATTTTGCAATGAGATTTTAACAATTATTGCATATCATATGTGGGATTCTGAATTGGAGAAGGATATAGGTTAAACATTTTAAATCAGACCTTCAAATTGCCTAATATTTTCTACAAACACATACAGTGGTACTTTTGATCTTACTAGGCTATAGGAGTCACTAGCAAAATAAGTGGCTGTGTTTGCGTGATATTTTACGCTCAAAAGCTATTTCTGTATATAAGCGCATTGCCTCTTAAAACAGAGATGTGTTACAGCGCATTGGTACTATGCAAATCTGTGCGTCGTGAAACAGCCACACAATATTCCTCCAACTTCTAACTCATTTTCACCAAATTCTAGCATTTTTTTCTAGGCCAGTATGGTCAATCAAACCAAGCACGTTTTGATTACGAATTTGCGAAAGTGTCTTCACTTGTACTTGGTTTCCTATGTTTTTTCTATTAAAGGGATTAATTTCTACTAAAATCTTGGAAATGCCATTTGCAACTTCGAGGTTCGATTATCTCTGAAGTCGTTAATCATATTCACACCAAGCTTTGGATTCAGGTAGCTTTTAACTGTTGTTATGTTAGTGTTTTAGATTACCGCTAGGACTAGCCTTATATAATGAGTACCCGTTTCACGAAATACTTGCGCTCCCAACGTCTGCCACTATATTCTGTGTGGCTAGTGATGTTCTGGCAGAGAGAAGACCTTAATAACATCATCGTAAATCTCCAATTGATTTACCTAAGAACACGTTTATTTAGACAAAGCTTAGTCTTTTAACTTAATATTTTGAATACCTCTATTTTTGTGAAGCTAAAGCCAAACTAGGTAAGATTACGTTGGAAAACTTTAGGAGGATATTCAGTGGGTAATACTTTTGGCCTAGCACTAGCAGTTACACAGCAGTCCTCATAACAGCAGTGACATGTTCATCTTCAGTTCCTAACCTTTATCATATTGGTTTGACTTTGGACAATCAGAGCATCAGTTGCAATATAAAAGTGCAGGTTCTATCAAGTTTGTGATTGTGCTATTGCCAATTGGAATGTGCACTTTTTTGCAGATGCCAGTGATAACTTTCCCCATGTCTCTTATGTGGAGAAACTTTCCTTTTTGTCTGGTAACTAAGATAAAGTAGACTAGTTCAAAGGTGTACACTGTGAGAATACAGAGTACCTGTGTTAACAACTTCAGGCTTATTTTTGTTTGCATATCTCTACATGATTATTACTGATCACATTAAGAATCTCTTATTATGTACTTTGTGATAGATTCATGGATCAGTAAATGTCAACATTTGTTTTTCTTAACTAACTTTCTTACCTCATTAGAGATTCCCAGGATGAGTAAAAAATTCAAAGACCATGCGCCGACCATTCAGCAAATCCAAGCTGACAACCTTTCTCAGTTAGCAACAAAATTTTGGGCTCCAAACCCACCCAAGCCACATTCATCTTATGATCCAAAGGTAAGTGAAATTTGTAATTGCTGCAAAGCCAATAACTGTCGACTGTACATTTTTTCGATAAATTTGCATCTAGCAAATCAGGATATTTCTGAATTCTTTCATCATAGTGGGTAAAGTTGTCATTGTGTAGCGATTA
Source organism: Apostichopus californicus (assembly GCA_020650975.1). Classification (NCBI taxonomy): domain Eukaryota; kingdom Metazoa; phylum Echinodermata; class Holothuroidea; order Aspidochirotida; family Stichopodidae; genus Apostichopus; species Apostichopus californicus. The sequence goes on from JAIPMN010037404.1 coordinate 8,663, forward strand.
GATTGTCCTTTGCACAATTATTGGGTTCCCAAGTGAAAACCTGACCAGGTACATTACCAGTACATAAAGCTGCTGTCCAGGTTACAAGGACCAGGTGCAACAATTACACACCTGCCTTTTAGTTGTCTGAACATTCATCAAGTCGTGAAGTTTTTATATTACTATAGCGCCTGTCCATCCAAAATCATTTCAATGATAGGGTTTCAACTGTGCATGTGTTGGCTTTCTGATGATTTGAAAATTTACTACACTTAACTTTAAACTATAATATCTAGTGAAGAAACCATAGTTCTGTGCAGCAGGAAAAAAACACTTATATACATAACTGCATACAATATGACCACTTTGCATAGGAACATGATTGAAAATCCCAAGATATTGCACTATTGTACTGTGTGTAGTATTCAATGCGCTCTCCATGCAAGGAGCATCTGTAACATTCCATTTACATTTTATCATTTCTCTACGTGCAGGTAATTGACACTGTTTATCAAGATGAAATCAACAGAGAGAAGTAAGTATCAGTAAACTTGATAATCAAATGTGAAATACCCATTGCCTATTGTGTTTAATTCAGTTCAGCACTTCACCTGAGGATTCTTGTGTGTGTCTTTGTTTGTTGAGTTTGCAATGGTTTTGCTTACAATGTCTCTATGATAAATCTTGAAATCTCTTCAGATAAAACTCTTTTAAAATTGAATTTTATACTAGTTAATAGTACTGTATGGACTTTTTTTCTTTTTTCTATACAGGTCTTCTGTTAGGAGGATTATGCTTTTGGAGTTTAGTCAGTTCTTGGAGAACTATTTGTGGCCAAATTACAACCCAACAAAGGTATGTGATATGTTACAGTTAAGACTATTTAGAAGTCTTTATGTGCGGTAAAATCTGTATTAATTTTTTAGCTATAAACTGATCATGTAATCTGTTGATGCATGATTCCCTTCAATGATTTTGGAAGCAAAAACATAGAAAAAAAAGCATATGTTTCTAGTTGTTTTAATACTTAATAAAATTTAAAAAATATAGTTTAAATTTAACACAAGAGGACATGAGACTAGACTAGTATAAAACCAATTGTTATTAATGAAAATAGAAATTAAGCAAATTTATGGGGAAGTAGGAAGTTGTTTTTTTTTACTGGATATGCAATAGCTAACAAGAAACGTAACTGGCAAATGGTAATCCAAGTTGGAAAGCACAAAAAAAACATGCTTTGCTAAACAAGAATGCAATCCAGTGACTTCAGGATAAAAGAGTTTGTAACAACTGAGTTGTCAAGGGTCAATGTTGATCTATACATCTCTCTGCCATGATAACAATCCTCTGAAACCTTAGATGACACAGCACAACTTAACTGTGAACAAGGATAGCACGGTTTTAACTTGATAAAAAGGTCCTTCAATTTCTCCTTTGTTAAGTGGATAATATTGTATCATATTTTATTGTGTTGTATGTCTATAAATGGATGTACAGATAATGCAGAAATGATGGTGTATAATTACCTAAATTCTCTGATGAATTTGGATGGAAAATGTCATCCTTGTGAGGAAGAGGTTGGGGTGGGGGGGGGGACAGGGTATGCCATTCAGAGGTCACAATACTCTACCTTGAATACCGTTTTACTAGGAATGTCATCCCAGTATCAACTGGTTGTCCTTGCTCTTTTCACATTTGGTTACAATTTCTCAGTTTCTGAGTAATAACTGTAATGCTTCTATTAAATTCATCCAAACTTAAATGTCTGTTTTTCTTTAATTGCATATACAGGCCACCAAGAGTCATGTTCTCTCCATCGCTGCTATGGTGAATGAGAAGTTCCGAGAAGCAGTCCCTGCCTGGGAGGTTTGTTGTTACTTTAAAAATTTGTTGATATGCACCAAATTTATATCATGAATGTCTAGCTTGTAATTATCTTTCTTGCTTTTTATTTTTACAGTGTTTGTTTGCATGTTTTAGATGTTTTAATAGTTATTTCTTATCTTATGTTTTTTTAAGGTTATAAGGACCCCTTTGGAAATAAGCTTTTAGCTTAAAGGGTTATCCTTGGCATGTTTATTTTCTTTTTGATGCATTTAAGTATATTTCCATCTTGTATTTTAAATGTTTCTCTATATGTGCAATTTTTTTGTATGTAGATGAAGAATGATAATTTGCTGAATAAAATCAATTGCATGTAATATTAAATGATATTCCAGTTTTCAATGTTACTAAAAGAATGGATAAAATGGAGAGACCTATGAGAGGAATTTGTTATGACCATAGGTATTGCATGACCATATCAAGGTCATAGGTATCTACAAATGCAATCCAGATCAAGCTAATTTACATGCAGTGGAGGGAAAATATTGTAGCATTAATCCGGTTATGTTAATTTTCTTAATTTTGTTTGCACCAGGCCTGCAAAGCGAAACCAGATCATTTTCCCGAGTTTTTCAAGAAAGTCATGGAGCTTAGTCTGGTGGAAGGAGAAGAGAAAGTAACCTTAAAGGAGAAGACTCTGCTGCTAACATTCCTCATGCACTGCTTCAACAGCCTGGTACGTGACAGTCCTATCAATTATTTGGTGTGGTTTGGGGCAGCGTTAGCAACAAGGAAATTTCAACATTGAAAGTGACTTAAAGAAGATTTGTGAGGTGTTTTCCTTTATAGATACAACACAGTGACCTCACATCTTTGACTTGATTTGTGGCAGGAATATCAGTGGTAATGACTTTGACTCTACTGTAAAACTCAGGTGACTCGTAAATACAACCGATGACTATAGGTGAGGTGTTAAATGTGGTAGTTTTTACTGAAGGATGTTTTTCAGCCACAATTCAACAAAAGGGGAGATAATTTGAGCTTTAGTCACGGTTTCTACCTTTTCTTTTCTTTAAATTTGGGTTGAATGACTCTGATGCTATTTTCAGAATCAAGTGCTGATGTTTTATTGCTGATTAACAGTAATTCTATATTATTTTTGATGAGGATAGAGTATATGGACTGGTTGTCATGGTTACTTTAGAGTAATACTCATCCATCTTGTTGGCCAAGAACCCACCAGGGGTGCGATTAGTTTCATGAGGAAACCAAATGGAGGAGCGTGCCCTCTGGTCAGCATATTTGCATGAAACTTGACAAAATGTTATCAGTTACAAGTAGAAAAATATATGAGCTGCTTTCTTGTATTAAAGCACAAGTTAATATAGTATGTAGTACTGCAATAACCATTGCTGCCAACATGGTTTCTGGTCCTGCGGGAAAACTAGGAAGTTAGGACGTGTCTGAAAGTTTGGTTTCAATATCATAACATCTGGTTTATTACTATCTCTCTATGTGTTTGTACGGAACGCCATCAGTTACCAATGACAAACACATACTGCTCACGTATATAAGCATGAAATGATAAATAATGTATGCATGGTAATATCTGCAATAAAGCAATGTCACCCACCATGATGATGCTCTGTGAGGAAGTCTTATGTAGGTATGATATGGTTTTCTCTAATGTTGCTTTTATGCTGTAACGTCTGGCTTTTTACCATCACTACAGGAAATGGATTTGATCAGGGAGCAGGTGCAAAGACTGGTTTCCCTCCCGATGTGGATCTGCCTCTTACCAGTGAGTAATCGATCTCCTTCAAATGTTGCATTAAATTTTGTCACAAACTGGTGATATTATAATCAACCATTAAAGAAATGGTTACTTGCAACAAAAACACTCTATTTGTTTAGTCTGCCAAAGTCGTACCAGAAGTTATGAAATCTAAGCCAAACACCAAAGATTTCATTTGGTGACCTTATCACAACCATGTACAGTAGATTCTTAAGTTGATGAAAGTCGAAGGATTGGTGATTAATTTCAACCAATTACCTCACTCTTCTTTTGCACCCTGCCAGTTGAGCTATTAATATCATCTCTAAAGTTCATCTTTGAAAGTTTAGCCAAAACTTGGTAGATTACGTAACTTACTATACATTTCATCATTAATATAATGGTAATGATGTGAATGTATCTCTGGGTCATTTTGTAAAAAAATCAACCAATTTTCTGGAAAGTTCCCAGGTGAACACCAGATCAGAAGGAAGAATTGAATTATAATTGCTGGAACTGAACTGTCCAAATAAATTTGGTTAATGTTGGGTATTCATCTGGAATCATCATTTTGGTACTCTCTTCAAGTGTTAGTTCTGCCCATTGTTGTGTGACCTTGACTGATAAATGTGAGGAGTAAATATGAATTTGACTTTCCTCACTGGCAATGGTGTTATATTTGATTACATTTGGCAAGCTGTGGGTTTTTATGGTCAGAGGGCTTGGACGTTTCGATACTAGGATAATCATCAATCAGTATGAATCTGAAGGAGATACCGTTAGGAATAAAATTCACATATGCCTGTTATTTATACTTTTACTTAAATTTGTTTTTTGTTTCTTCCAGTAGATCAACAGATTGTTACCAGTTTTTGTCTCTCTGGGCTTTTTCTGGTTATAATATATGTCTATGGGAGAGGTTTAAAAATGAAGGGATGATTAAAATGCATGTATACAATGCCATTTGATATGATTGAGCTGATGCTGTTTACTCACTTACATGTTTTCCCTTTTCAGGGACGACTCGAGGAAGAATTGAAAACCTTTTCCAAATATCGGAAATTCTGGAAGGTGGTGAAAAAGAACGATGCAAAGACTGATGACCAAACAAAATCCAAGTAAGTAATAATAAAAATAGAAATGATAGAGTGGGTAAGATACTTTATAAATCGTTTAATTTGAAAATGCTGGTTCTTATCCATCAGTTTTCCAATGAACAGATTTAGTAGGGATTTAAGTGGAAAAATATTCAGGTTCTGTTTGTATGATCGTAATACAAAGGTCCCTCCTGTGTTAATAGACTGGTGGACTATTTCAGTAATGAGACGTCCTGTAGGGAAACTTGTTGCATCATCAACACTAACTGCAGTTTATTGATTAAGAAAAAGTTCTAAAATGTCATTCAATGACATGCAGACATCCATGAGGTATGATCAAAGCACAGTAACTTCATATGCTGTTTCCTCGAAATCGTCACATGCCAACATGTTGTAACCAGTTTCACTAGGATGCCTTCAAATCTGTTTCTTCTCATCAGTCACAAATTAAATCTTCCTCAGGGTTATTCTTGTAAGGCAAAGACAAAAGGAAGTTGTTGTTGTTTTATATATAACTCTTCTTGATGTCAGAATTGCACGTGAAGAAAGTAATCGATGCGATGGCCTTTTAAGCTCTGCGTAAGACAGTGTCGGTGCTTTGGTATGAGAATACTGTGTCAGTCTGTCATATATTTGTTTTTCTTTGATTTGTTTTTTGTGCATGTCTGTGGTCTGCCTTTGTTGTACCTGATCCAATTCCATTCTCTTCTAGGAACGATATAGAAAGACGATTTTTGGCCAACCTTATCCAGCACTTTTATGGAATACTGGATGCTATATCCGACAAAGGTAAAAACTTTGTTCAGTTTCGACTGTTAACTTTACGAAGGATGAGTTGGTATTGCCATTCAAATATCGAATTGTAAAAATGATGAAAAAATATCAATGTATAAATATATATATAAAATGAAATATATCACTATTCAGAAGTAAAGCAATGTTAATACTTACAAAGTTTAGCATCAAGAGTTTCTTAATGTGAAGAAAACCTTTTCTGAATCAAAGGAACTTTTGAAACAAGTTATTTAAAGTTTAGTAGTCAGGGCCATTCCAATCACTGTAAAAAAAAATTTTTTTTTTTAAAATCCAGTGACAAACTGTGAACATGAGAGTAAACAGGAGTCTAATAACATACATAACCATTACTGATTTATAAGTATTTTTAACTCTCTATCAATCTCCCTCTCCATGCTACCAGCCCTTCTTTGCTGGTCCTCACCTTAACTACTATCCAACTCATTCACTGTAAGTCACTCCACTACAGATCCCCTATAAATCTTTTTTTTTCAGATACCGTCGACATGAACAAAGTCCACTACTGTGAGAGATTTATAGAGCTGATGGTGGACTTAGAGGTCAGTGCATCTTCTTCCCCCCTCAGATTTCATCTATGTTGCCGTTATTCCTAACAGCAGCATGATATGTTAAATCTAGTCTTGACTTACATATATTAACCACTTATCCCTCAAACTAGGGTGACCATTGGCCAGATATCCGACATATGGCTGGACAATCCGGCACTATCCTCCATCCGGCATGATCTCTTGTGTAACTGGCTGATAATCAGATTTGACGTAAAACCAAAACAAACTACGTTCAATATTTTCATATTACTACAGGCTACACGTTTTCCCTCAGTTTTTGATGTCATTGCAGTGGTCACCCTCAACAGACTGGATGGCTCTGATCAGCAGCCCCTGCCTTTTCAATCTACTATTTCACTTGTTAATGTTGTCAATACAATTTTTCCCTGATAATTGTACCACTTTTTCAGTTATCTTTAACATATGCTGATTACTAGCAGCAATGTTGGGTATGAAATGTCATGTCTTGGTTACTCCAATATATGAGTGTAGCATGTACCCATGTTTTATAGTTGTTTACCTCACAAAAGTTTAGTTTTTTTTCACACAAAGACATACAAATGCCAATACGTTCTCTAGGCCTCCAATACTGACATAGTATGCAGTTACGCACAGGTTAACAACTCAACTGGATGTTGTCATAAAGAAGAAAAGTTGTAATTAAGTTATTAGTGATGTTAATTGTCCATCGGATTGCGCCTCTCTGGTGGAGGCAAAAGACAGTCTGTAATGCTCAAAGTTTTTTTGTCGTCTTTACATAGGCTCAACTGCCGACGAGACGTTTCTTCAATGCCGTCTTGGATGATGCTCATCTCGTGGTGAGGTGCAGCCTCTCAAATCTAAGTAAAAGGCCGGAGGGGAAACTCTTTGTTGAGGTTAGGAAATTATTAATGATCTCAAGCTTTATATCACAACAAATTCGATACTATGATCTATACTTCTATCGACCTCTGAAATGTGCTAATACCGGTCGGTGCTCACGCTAAAAAGCATTCGCTGTGCAGTTTGGGGGGTTGATCTTGCTCTCAACACCCCTGATTGTAGATTACACTGTATGCAAGATATTTATTGCTTCTGTCTATGAAACTCCCCTAGAAGAGAAGTGTCCATAATGTTGTGGTCTATTTAGGCCAGATGATATCCCAGACGAGAGATGACAGGGCTTTGGGTTACTGTTGCCACTGTTTTGGAATCCAGTCTAGCAAATACTTCTTTTAAATTTCCTAGTGTTTATTCTTTCCTCAATATGTTTTATGTCCGATTACCTTGAAGAAATATACGACGAGACACTGCACAATGTCAGTAACATAAATTGTGTTCTTATGGTGTTCTTTGTTTTATTATTTAAATAACATCATTACATTTTTGGGAGTTCTCATTATATTTCTGAAACATATTTCTTCATTCAGCTCTTGGACATGCTCAAGTTTTACAGTGGTTTTGAGATTAAAGACTCCACAGGCACGGCACTCACTGATCATGAGATGACAGACATCCATTACGATAGGATGGCTTCCCTGCAGGTAAGGGGAGAGAAGAAAGCAAATCCTTGAGTGTATTTTAAAACAAAATCTACTTGAGAGAGTATATAGTGGGAATATAGAGTATATAGTGGGAATATAGAGTATATGGTGGGAATATAGAGTATATGGTGGGAATATAGAGTATATAGTGGGAATATAGAGTATATGGTGGGAATATAGAGTATATGATGGGAATATAAAGTATATGGTGGGAATATAGAGTATATAGTGGGAATATAGAGTATATAGTGGGAATATAGAGTATATAGTGGGAATGTAGAGTAAATAGTGGGAATGTAGAGTATATAGTGGGAATGTAGAGTATATAGTGGGAATATAGAGTATATAGTGGGAATAGAGAGTATATAGTAGGATTATAGTGTATGTAGTGGGAATATAGCGTATATAGTGGGAACATAGAGCATATAGTGGGAATATAGTTTATATAGTGGGAATATAGTGGGAAAATATACTGTATTACTGATGATAACTCACTTATAAAACAGCTCATTTCATTCCAGTTCTCTTTATTTATGTTGCTTTATAGGGGGTGGGGGATCGGAGGGGGAAGGGGTTTAGTTTGATTGTTGAAATTGTTAGGATTTGTTTTAGTAGCCGGCGTTACTTAACATTATAGCAAAGTTAAGACCAAACCCATCAAATCACTTTGATGCAGAGTAAACATTCCACATGCTGAACCCTTGTAAACAACTGGTGTTTGTTGCAATTCTCTTCCTAGTGCATGTATACATGAACCTTTCTCAGCAACTTACTCTGCTCTGTATTATTGTTATTGCAATTTTTGTTTATTTATTTCTCCTTTACAGAGGGCAGCCTTCAAGCTCTTCCCTGACTTGAGGCATTTTGCAATGTCAAATATATCCAGCATTGACACCAGGAAAACACTGTCTGCTCATTTTGAGAAATTAAGGTCAGTCATTTTAAGATTGTACTCCATTTGTACTTTGTTTCGTTTATTCGTTGATGAAAATCATTTAAAATACGAATGAAGTGTGTTTTGTAGAGGTCAAAGGTCATTTGATTTCATAAGAGGTCAAAGTCTGGAAATGTTTTCAACTTGACAACTTCAGCTTCCAACACGAAGCTTGAATGAAATATGGTACTTGGTAAGTGGTTCCCACATCCTGTAGTCTGCATTAAAGGTCTGAAAGTCAGAAAACATTGTAAACATGATGACTTTGTTATTTTTGACAAGCTTCATACTTCGTTTTTGGGATCTCGACCTTGAGGATATAAATCATGGTGATTTAAGGCAAACATAGATCAAGGTTTTAGACATAATAGTTCAAAAAAGTAAAGTTTGCAAAAACTTCAAATTTCATACTTGATATGTGGGTCCACCTAGTTGAGTACAAAACAGTACTGTTTTCTGTGATCAAAGGTCATTTTGGGGTCAACAGAGTCAAAGTCTGAAAAGCTTGTAATAGCAATAACACTAAAACATGAAGATTTAATGCACTGCATACTTGGTATGTGGATCCACCTTATTCGGTAGAAGAACCTTGAAATGTTCTCATGTCAAATGCGACAAGGAATCTCTATGCCTGCTGGCTCTTTGGTTATTGTATTTAGACAAGTCTACATAATTTTAATGTTGTCATTGTACATTTTTACATTTTGTGTTCAGTGCAAGGGACCTTCACTGCTTTGCCTCTCATCTGCATCTCCTACCGCCTCTCAGTGATGAAGAGGAGACAACCAACATCAAGGAATTCCTCCTAGAGCTCATGGTAAGGTCAATTATATGTCTTTTCTTTTTTCAAACCAGAAGATATAGTATAGTTACAGTTATTACAGTCGTGTTAGATTGTAGTTGCCCCTTTGTATCAAGGCCATGCATCGCTTGCAAGCATGAATACATTGAAATAATTTACATATTTTCCATCAAAAGCCGTAGCTTTTGCAAAAGATTCAAAAGATTCCAGGAAACAAGCTCTAGGGTAATGAATTTTGCATTCTGTTCTGAAAGTTTCCTTCTTTGTATATTCATGACAAAGGAAATGAAGAAAACTACTGGATGGGAAGGATCCCTCCTTCCCATCCAATAGTTTACTTCATGTCAGAAGGTGTTGGTTGGGGGAAGGGGGGGGGGGTGGGGGGAGAGGAAGAAGGGAGAAGTTAGTCATTTCATTCATACCTCTTCCTGCCCCTCTTTTCTGTTGTGTTGCGCTAAATAAGAGTTGAATCAGAACTCATTACATATTTACATGACAAACATTGCTTGCATTAATGTCATTAAAATTGTCTTTTATTCTGGCCAGGTTTCTCGTCATGAGAGGAGGATCTCACAGATTCAGCAGCTCAACGAGACGCCACTTTACCCGACCGAAGAAATACTTTGGGATGAGAACATCGTACCCACAGAATACTTCTCAGGAGAAAGTAGGAGATTACAGCTCACTCACCCCCCTCCCCATCCCCACCCTCTTTCCATCTTTCAATTCCAAAATTTGACTCAGGAAAGTCAAGAAAATATTTTTTTTGTTCTGCATATTCATTGTGGCCAAAATTAGCATAAAGAAGCATTGTATCATAAAACAAAACAATTCTTTGTCACAGTAAAGTAACAACTTTTGTTTAACTTTTGAACAAATTTTGGTAAAAATTTTGATTGAACATTTTCAGTAACTCCTGTCATATGAATATTCATTCCATTCAATGTTATATCAGCCAGTTGGAACAATTCCTACTGCTAATACCTCTCTAAACTGTACTCCCATATCATGCTTCAAAGGACCCGCACTGACAGTACAAACAGTTCCTGACCTTGATCTGACAGAAATGTGATATTCATACTGCTCACACTGACAAAACGAGTGCTCTGAAGCGGGACATGGACGGTACAGTAAAGAAAGAACTGTCCTTACTGGGTGGTTATATCCACCATCGCTTGCTGATACAAATTTAAATGACAATGGAGTCTGTTCATTAGTCTCGGATAATTTTAACTCGGTTCTATACCCTTCATTTATCATTTAACACTGCCACATGTTTTACGTCTTGAACAAACATAATTCTAGGCTTGCTTATACAGCTTCAAAAACTATTGAGAATTTTTTATTTCAATATTTTTTTCTTTATTATTTTTAAATCTGATTTTTTTCATCTGACCTGTCTTAGAATGGGATGCTTTAATATTTAATGCTTTTATCTTCATATTATCTATTTCCTCAGGTTGCCTTGCTCTTCCAAAACTGAATTTACAGTTCCTGACAATTCATGATTACTTACTTAGAAATTTTAACCTCTTCAGACTGGAGTCAACGTGTAAGTATGTGACCGTTTTTGCCTCCAAATTAATCTATTCATCCTGTCAACTCTCGATGAGCAGTTTAAAGGCAGCAAATTTTCTTAGATTTTGAATTGTTACATATATGCCATTAATTAATATATTACAATGTTAATTAAAATAGTTGTTTCTGTCAGGGTGAGAGAGGAGGAGGAGGAGCGGGGTGAGGAAATGTGATTTGTTTTTAATTTTCAATTCCATTAATCCTTATTTCATCTTATTTTATAACTGAATTTATCTCTTTTATCTCTCAATTCTACACTTCCATCTTCCTTATAATCATATCTGTTTTCCTCCTTCAGATGAGATTCGACAGGATGTTGAGGATGCGATCTCAAGATTGAAACCGTGTAGAGCTGAAGATGACAGTACTCTCTTCCAAGGCTGGGCAAGAATGGCTCAGGTACTGTGCAATGCTTGACTTGATAATTTTCTTGTTTCTTAAAAAAGATTGGTCACTTTGTATTTTTTTATTTTTTTTTTTATTTTATTTTTTTATTATTTTAGTGTCGTTTTGTACGGGTGTTTTTTTTTTTTTATATTGTTGCTTTTACATTTTTTGCCTTATTGGTTCTATATATTTAATATTTTGGTTTTTGTTACTATTTTGTTTTTAGGTTTTACATTTGTAAAGCGCTTTGAGCAGCTTTGCTGATTATGAGCTTTCTAAATATTACTTATTGTTATTATTATTATTATTAATTGTGGATGAAGACAGAGACGGATGTTTCTTTAAACAATCAAAATGAGGAAATTAGAAAAAAGGAAAGAGTATTGTTTTTAACATGTTCTGTAATACTTTGTCTTAATATTTAACAGCCAGTGACGGCTTTTTCTGTGGTAGAGGTCGCCAAACCAAATATCGGAGAGAACCATCCTTCTTCTGTCCGGGCTGACGTCACCATCACTCTCAATGTCAGGCAACAGATCAAAGGAGAATGGGAAGGTGAGAGGGTCTTTCTTTTTGTCTTTTAGTAACTCTTAATTTTTCCATATTTCTTCTCATTCTCTTTCCAACTACTGTTTTAATAATTTATGAAAAAATGTTAAGTTTAATTTTAAAAATTTGTGGATGTTTGTTCTCATGGGGAGAGCAAACTGAGGAAGACTTTGAAAATCTTAAAAGAACATCATAACGCTGATGGATCCAATTCAGGTCTACAATCGTTGTTTTCTCTGTTTAACAATGTTCAAGTTGAGTAGGGTTGTGCTCAGTCAGCCAGTGTGTTGTGGTTTAAATGTAACCGGTTGCCTCTCATCAACTCAGTAAATTCAGGTTTCTTTCCTGCCTTTTCATTCTTTTTTGGGGGGGAGGGGTGTGGGGAAGGAGGGTGCTGAGGGGTTCTGATGTTTGAAGCTTCAGAATGTATCTATGGTTCTCTCATCTTTGCTAAGCTTCCCTAAGTTATATTGCAACATGTTGGGGACAGATCCAATATCAAATAAATACTATGAAGAAAAGTAGAAAGTTTCATTGCAGTCCCACGAAGGTTCTAGAGAAAATAGTTCAGTGTGAAACTTAAAAAAAATAAAATAAATAAGGTCTAACTTTTTTCTATTTTTAAAATTGATTTAAAAAAAATTAGTTTATTTTTATTATAAATTTTATTTTTTATTTTAATTGAATGCAATATTTAAATTTATTTTTAACAATATTTTAATGTTTGGGGTTCCTTTTCCCACAATTCTATCCTAATTTAATGAAAAATTAATTTATAAACCTTCCATGTAAAATGCATTTAATTTCAAGCATTGAGGAAGCACGACGTAGCATTCTTGGTGACGGTGAGGCCACTGCACAGAGTAGGTAAGAGGCTGGACAAGAGCGTGCACTTTATAGAGAGGGTTGGGATCACCAACATCAGAGGATGTGAAGTGGAAGGCATGTTAAATGCAGAGGGAGAAGTCATCGAAGAAGGTAAGTGGTATATACCACGGTACAATGCTAATGGAGAGAAGGTTAAGGGAAAGGCCAAATACATGTATGGGGATAGAATAGGTGGATGTTGGGTGGGGGGCGGGAAGGGGTAAGAGGGTTGGGAAGACTGAAGGAAGATTGCTGGAAAGTCACTGGCAGATTGATGTTATTTCTTTAAGCTTGATTGAACTAGATCACATTTGGAATCACAAACAGTACCTCCCATCAACACCACCCACCCACCCACCCACATTCCTTAAATTATTCAGATTTAATTAATCATAGCAAATTAAACAATTTATGGTCCCTAATTATTGCTCATATTGGGTCAAAAAAAAATCCCATAAGTTGTTTTAGTTTGGTCAATTACCAACCGTAATGTCCACGAAACAAAAATGTTTCGTACACCAAATGGTGTACTGTTCTGACCCGAATCAATATATTCATCCTTGTTCATGAAAGAATTCACGAATATTTTCGTAATGGTAATTTGAAGCAAAGTAGCAATTTGAAGCAATCTGAAGCAATCTCTAACGTGTAATCTAATCTAAAGTAATTTGAAGCAATCTCTAACGTGCAAGAAAATAAATATTTATTGTTTGAGGAGGAATTTACAAAAAATTTCAAGACTATTCATCATGTGTTAATTTTGATCTGAATAATAGGTCCTGATCCCAAACCAGAGCTTGAGGGAGACACAAGGTCCTTTAGGGTGTGGCTGGATCCTAACCAGTACCAGCTGGATATGAACCGTACCGCAGAGGACAGCACAGAAGATGTCTACCAATCGTTTAACATCGTCATGAGAAGGAAACCCAAAGAGAACAACTTCAAGGTAATGTGTAGTTGCAGTCGTATGTGTATTTAATGCCTCTCTTTTATATGCCATGTTTTTGCTCACGGCAGATTGCCGTGCAATGCTACTCGCAAAATGACAGAATTTTACACTGTTGTTCTAATGATTACTGAAGATCAACTTCATGAGAAGGAACCCACTCTCCCGCACCCCTACCCCCACCCCTACCTGAAAAAAAACAAAAGAAAGAAGAAATCAATGTAATGCAAGTCTTCAATGATAGGTGTATGTTATATTTGTACGGGTGCTTTGGCTGAGTGGATATAGGCTCAGCAATCAGGAGGTTCGGGGTTCGATACCCGGCCGGGTCACAGTAAGGTGGGTTTTTCATCCAAGAGCAATCTACGGTTTTCCCATCTGAAATGACTTTCTAAATTGAAAAGATTCCAAATTTAAGTTAAAATGTTGAATTGGAAGCCACCTGACATGTAAGTTGTAATCCATAAATTGGTCGCTTAAGCGTCATAAAAATAACTGCTGATTATTATATTGTTATTATATTATATATATACGTACATGCTGCCTGTTGTTGTGGTAGTATACACTATGTGTGGGACATGCTGCATATGCACTGTGGTCTTTCTATGAACATTTTTACATTGATAATAGTTAATAGACAACTTTTATCTCCCATTCCCTTACAAGTACCCCGGTTACTCCTCCCATTGAATAGTGCTCCTGCCCAGATCTGCTTGGAATGTTGTGTTTAGATTAGCCCAAAAAATTGTGAATATTGAAATGTTATGATGTCATCGGGAGACGTTTTAGTCGTCAAAATTGACAAAAAAATCACTGTTTTTCATGTTTGTTCCCATGTGATATTGTTCGTAATAGATTCACAGATTTTGAAAGGCTTCTTTCTCCACGTGGTACATGTAATCATTGAAGTTCATAAGGGCAAGAGACAAGAAATTTAATATGCTTCTGTATTTAGGGTAGGGGGGTAGGGGGTGGCCGTTCCACTCAGTTGTGCTATTGGAGCTAATTAGTGCATATTTTGTTTAGATTGCATATAACTGTTGTATATTATCAATTTTTTTTTGTATGTTGTATCATTCATTGTATCAGTGTTCTTTGTATTTTGTATCATTCATTGTATTGCTCACCGCAGATTAGTAATTTCCTTCTGGGATTCAATAAAGTTGACTTACTTACGTACTTACTGACTATTTCATACCAATCTCCGAACAGGCTGTTTTGGAGACTATCAGGGATCTGATGAACAATGACTGTGTCGTACCGGATTGGTTACACGATATCATCCTTGGATACGGCGACCCAGGGGCGGCTCATTATTCCAAGTTAGTCGTTTTTGTTGTCAAAGTTTATTTATTTCATTTATTTCTCAATCCACTTTCTAATCTAGTTTGCTATGATTCCTTACTTTCTACCACCATTGGTTGTTAAGGAAAAATGCTATTCCATAATCGACATCATTGTAAGACCTATAGAAAGTTTTGTTAGTTTTACGTATTCTGCATTCTCGTTACTCTTTAAAGTACCTTCCTGCAATGTGTCGATATCACAAGGTCTGTATATGAGAAAAGGTGTGAATATCAGAATACAAATAAGAAATCACTTCTTTTTCAAATTTTTGTTTTCTATCTGCTTAAAACTGCTTCGTAAATACAGTAGCCATGTTTATAGAAATTGCTTACTTCTGAAAGTTTTTTAAAGCAGCATAGAATTTACTGGCTAGAATGGAATTGGATGCCTTTTTAATTAATTCAGCTAAAAGTTTCCTTTGTTTTTAATCAATTCATGATTTGTCTTTATCAAGGATGGAGAAAACTATTGCCTGTTTGGATTGGAATGATACCTTTTTGAGTATAAACCACTTGAAGAGTTCTTTCCCCGGTTACACTGTCAGGGTCACGACCTCTAACCCTAGTGAACAGAAGCCACCGTTCAGGTAAAGATAATATCCTTATTTGAATATGAGGCTATAAGCAGCAGTTACATTTCACACAAAGCATCAGGAAAGGGAAAGAAGAAAAAAATGATCAAAGACAAATTTCAGGTTTTTTTTTTTTAATAGTTATGTGTATATTGATTGAAGAATCTGTGAAACAATATCTGTGTGGACCTCGATGGACTAGTAACTTTAAGTGATCATGGTTGAAGAATGTAGATCAAACAAATTTTAGGATGAAAGGAATATAAGGCCCCTTGTGAGTGATAGCATATTGATAGTGGATATATACTCTTTATCATGGGGAATTCTATTTACATTTTACATGCTATGTGTAGCCGATATACTATTTACCGTCAATATTTTGCATTATACATTTAAAGGATTACATTCCCCGAACCATCAAACACCAAGAAGAGAAAACACGACAGCAAAGAAGAGCCCACGACTGCTCCAAAAATGGAACTTCTCGTGGAGCCACATGTCATTCCAAACAGAGGACCCTACCCATACAATCAGCCAAAGAGGTTTGTTTCTTAAATTAACTAATTAAATTAATGAGAGAAGCCATCCTCTCTTTATTTTTAATATATTTTATGTATTTTGTTGAATTAATCTAGAAGAAAACAGCTCGCAAAATATTTTTAGTAATAATTCATTTTGCTACAAAGAAGTAAACCAATTTAAGGGAAAGAAATTTGCAATCACACCAAATAACCACAGCTGACAGAAACCTCTTTTAATGTCTCCTACTGAAAAATCAGGGCTATCTCATGATGATAAAACCTATCAGCTGATCCAAAACCCAGGTTTCATCTTTGACGAGTTTATTGAAAGCAAATTTTAATTTTTTTGTCTGTAAAGTATTTATTATTGGTTTAGCTTTTCTAATTATAAAGTTAAAGACAATAAATTGAATGAGTATTTAAAAAGAATGATTAGAAAGTGCAAAGAAAAGAAAATCATGTTTACCTCCATCAGTGAGGATCTTAAACCTTTTTTTGTGTTTTTTTCTTTCTTGCGACAGGAATTCAATTCTGTTCACCCCAACACAGATAGAGGCAATCAAGGCAGGGATGCAACCAGGATTAACCATGGTAGGCTGGTGCTATTGGTTCTTGCATACATACAACTAAAATAGATTAAAAACCCAAACCATTATCATGAACTTTATAGAAGTGGTAGCGAGAAATAAATTTCAAAAGTGAAAGGAAATATCATTCACATGTTCTGGGAATTACTGGTTTTGCTCCCTTCATTTGCAAGAGATTGGCTGTACATAATTCTCAGAACTGCTTCAAAGATGGCATTTTGCAAGGAGCCATGTCATTACAAACAGAGGACCCTACCAATTTTTCACCATGAAAAGTACAAGAATTATATAGCTTAACAGTTGATTTCAATATTGTGATTTAATCTTTCACTTTAACAGTTAACACTTAAAGTTCCCATTTTGCAGGAAAAACAAAGAAAAAGACTTCAAGAGCCCTTGTTGCTATGAATGCCTGGCAACCAATCCATTTTCCACTTTTGAGATTCATCTTAGTTGTGTCATTGTCCACTATTGCTTGTGTGTAAATGATAAACATTGTCAACTGCAGACTAGTGCAGTAATTACTTGCTAATTTATTGTTCTTCAGATATATGCAACAAATTGAAAGGGTTAATAAATTTGATCAGTTGCCGGTACATTGTCAACAAAACTATGATGGAATAGTCTTCAGTCTACTGATTTAGTTAAGCTTGAATATAATTAGTTGATTTTAATTATAAAATTTTGAGCAGAAAGGATTTATTTTAGTTACTCGTTAACTGCTAAGACTAAATTAGCGGCTTATTGTACCTTCTTTGCTTGAAAATCAAGAAATACTGCATGGTTCTCGTACAGAATAATTCATTTGTTTGAGTTTACCAATAACTCGACTGCATTTCCTAGATTGTATTTCAATTTGTACTTGCTTGTATTTGACCGGTTACTTGATTGCATTTCACCGGTTACTTGACTGCATTTACACCGGTTACTTGATTGCACTTCACTGGTAACTCAATAGCCTTTCACTTGCCACTCAATGTGTTTCTCGTTTTCATTGATTGCATTTCACTGGTTACTTGATTGCCTCCAGTAGGAGGTGGAATACAGTGCTGTGATTTGAGAAATGAAACAGAACCGGCTAGTTTTAAATCGATCTTGATATTCCTGACCCTGACAGGTTGTTGGACCACCAGGTACCGGCAAGACAGACGTCGCTGTCCAGATCATTTCTAACATTTATCACAACTTTCCAAACCAGCGGACTTTAATCGTCACTCACTCTAACCAGGTAAAGTACATTTTAGATTCTTCTTCTGCCTCATCTTCATCACTCAGACAGTCACCCCTTGCTGAATCTTGAAAGTTTAGAGCACACCGCTTAAAGAGGATCTTGTTGTCACATTTTCTATCCGTTTTGAATTATCAGCTTTTTATATCCCCTCTTGTTACATATAAAAGCTGACCAAGTGATGATTTGGAAAAAAAAATAACAAAAATTGTAAATAGGTTAGAAAAATGCTTTCTTTTGACATTCGTATCAAAAACTCTGGCGTAACCATTACTTCAAGTTTACAGTCCAAAATTGGACAAATAGCTGAAGAATCTCAAGAGAATTTGCAAGCGCTCATCTCTACCTAAAATTGTTTCCCGTATTATGTCAAATTAATATAATTTGCAAGTGCTAATCTCTACCTAAAATTGTTGCCTGTATTATGTCAAATTAATAATTATCTGATCACGATTGTAAGGTCGTGTAACTCCTCAATGTTTCTCTCACGGCAGGCTCTGAATCAACTTTTTGAAAAGATCATGGCCCTGGACGTAGACGAGAGGCATCTGCTTCGTCTGGGCCATGGAGAGGAGGCCCTGGAGACAGAGAAAAACTTCAGCAGGTCAGGTTTTAATAGATTCCTGTCATATATGATGTGAAAGGGTATCGTACAGAGTTAATCTATACTCAAGTGAATTACTACAACTGATTATTTACCTACTTTATACAAGCATGTGAAATCGTTTGTAATTACTTGGGAAAGGCTGCTTCACCTTATTAGTTTGGTCATATTACATAAATTATCCCCATCTATTTATAATTAGAGTTTTTTTTTTTTTTTTTTGTCATGCACAAACTTGTGCAATCAGAGTGAAATAAGTTTCTTTAATATTGGAAGTATATTGGAGTTCTTAAGTTGGTATTTAAATAGTGATGTTATGTGCAGTACAGAATGCACTTTCCGTGGGTTCGCTCTGTCTGAAAAAAGTATGTCTACGTGGCCTGAAGGTCATCGCAAATGGTTTTGAAGTCATTCATATCTGCTTAAGTGCCGCTTTCTTTTCTTGTCTTTCTTTGAATTTGTTATAAAATATGATTTATTGATTGCAAATGATATTCTGGCCCAGATGTCAGAGTTGAATTTTTGTATTGTACTGATAAAGCATGAGAGTGCTAATAAATCAGTCATGGGTTGCTTCTCCATATATTTCAGGTACGGGAGAGTGAGTTACGTCCTCTCTCAGCGTTTGGCCCTCCTGAAAGAGGTGGAGAGGTTGCAAGAGAGTCTCAATGTCCTCGGAGATGTAGCTTACACTTGTGAGACCGCTGGTCACTTCTACCTGTACCAGGTTTGTTGGCAGTTATCTGTTGTTTTTATGCTGGTCTGTTTGTTGGTGTTTGTTTATCTCTGTCTGTATATCGTTTGTCTCCATATATCTGTCTGATCCTGTTAGTGTCCGACCGTCATCATCAGTGAACGGTTTCAAATCAGCTCTCAAAACGTATCTCTTCACCAAAGCATATATGTTATAAGTGCTACGAGAATTATTTCATAGTTTGTTTGGCACTATAAAAAAATTATGTATTATTATTATGATCAGCAGTTTCAGAGAACGGTTGTTGCAAGTTTTAGTTGATTATTTGCAAGCTGAAATTTTAATTTCTCATATGAAAGTCAGGAAAAAACACACAACGTCCAATAGTAATTTCACGATTGAAGGGCACTAGAGAAAACAGAGAAAACATAAGCAAAGCCAATGACCTCAAAAGAGACAAAAATAAAACACAAAAGTGTGGCATTACATGCGATAGAATAAGGAACTTGTAGGTAACAGACTAATAGATGCTAGCATAGAATATAGAATAACTGACATATGTTAATATCATTGGAAATTTGAATATAATATTATGTTAGTACCTTACTATATACATCTTACCTTATGAATGTTTTTTGGGGTTTTTTTTTGTTACCTTAAACGGGATTGGTATGCTCTCATTGTTTAGCATATTCTTGTCAGTCAGTCGGTATGTGTGTCTTTATGTATGAAATGTCTGTTTCATTCACATAGGTCCTTCAGGTGGTCAATTGATATTGAAAACTAGAAACATACTTTTTTCAAATGAATGTTAGCTTAGACAAATAGCTGTTAAATTTTTCAATTCTCTCACTGGCCTCCTGAAACATATAGATGTGGTTCGTCATGTATTCTTGTAGAAATTATTTTTTTCTATCATGGCAGACATATTTAGAGAATAGCATTACATTTCTTCATATCTCCATTCTCCGTCAGGTGGTGGCCAGATGGGAGAAGTTCTTGAGCAAAGTCCGCCCAAAGGTAGCAAAGACTGGATCGGTGGAGAGCATCACAGAGCACTTTCCATTTCACAAGTATTTCAGCAACGCACCTCAGGTATTAAGATTTGTGCCAAAATCATTTATCGTTTAAATAAAGAAAGTGGCAGACTACTTTCATTTCACCAGTATATTCAGTAATGCCAGTCATCCTCATGTAATTTGAGAAAAATTCAGGTGTAAACAAACAGGTTTTAAATTTAGATAGCCTGACACTTCAAACTGTAGCAGCAGTATCCTCTCCAGATGCAGACTAAACAGAGGGCAGAGAAAAACAGATTAAATTTAACAATATTATTAGGTTAATTGTTTAACATTTTAAAGTTATTGTCATTTCCTCTGTTTTTGTTTCATTTTCCTTCTGCAAAAGAACCTGCGAGGATTGAGACATCAGGCCCAGCAACTTTCTACTTTTGCCTTCACTGGCCTTTATGCACTCGATGAGCATTTATGTTTTATAAAGGAACCTTACTTTTTTTCAAAGAAATTTTATATGCAAAAAAAAAGGAAAGATGTCTTGTTTTGATTTTGAGCATGCAAACATCACACAACACAGTCTTCTGTTATTTAGAAACTTCAGTAAATAATTTAGATGTCAACTTAGACTGTGAATGTGAATGTCATTTGTCAACTGCAAAAATGGTTTCACTTTTCCAGCATATTACTTGTGTTTGACACTTCATTCTCATTCATACTGGCTGATGGCTTTGAGATTGAAATAATACTTCTTACTAAAAAATTGTGTTTGTTTTCCTGGCTAGATTATTAATTAAACAAGTATAAACTATGAATTTCATTTACCGTCATTGTTTATGGTCCTACTTTTTTATGGCATACGTTTTAGATCAGACAGGGTTGGTTTATCCTCCAATAACCATGTTCATTGGAAAGAACAAACTTGCTATCAGAATATTAACATGAACTAGATAGAAGATTACACACTTGTTTTGTATCTTTCTTTCTATTTATCAGCCTGTGTTCAAAGGGAAATCTTTTGCAGAGGACATGGGTATAGCCGAGGTAAGGAAATACAACATTTAGTAACGCTATATCTTTCTGCCAAGCAATAAATGCAGAGAATTGGAACTTTCCAAGTTGCTACGTTGTAAAATAGGAAGAAATGTATGAGATATGGATACACTCAACTGTGATTGGTCAAATCACATCAGCTGACAATTCTGTCATATTTTGATGTTCTAATAATGAGGAACAAGTCTGGCGGCATAATTATATTATATTATTATATACCTCCCAGGATTCTTCCCAGATGAAATGAATGTGCTATTTTCTAAAGAATTTGAATTTATTGTCCACAATTGGAAATTCGGCTTACACAGGTCGTAAACGAAAAAAGAAAAGAAAAGCAATAGTATAAGTATCAATAGACTGCAATACACATACAGTAATACAAACATATATACAGCAAGTCCTACAAATAAGAAACTTATCTTCTCACTTGTGAATTAAATATATGGATAGAATTAGGCACAAATGAGTACCTTAGCAGACCCTCAGTGTACGTGGTGGGCATAAATGCAGTCCAGAGCGGTTTTAATTATAGTGCTCAGACAAAGGGTGTGTTGGGTCTTGCATGATATGTTTCAATTTATTTGAGATTCTTTTGTTGGCTAGAAAAATAACTGTGCCTGTCAAAAGCGCCCTACGGGATTGACTTTGAATGCATATTCAAATGTATATATGAGTTAAACCTCGTCCTCCATATGTTCTAAGATATGTCAGCTTTCCCGCTCAGTTGTACCTGAGCGTGTGTAGTGGATATGTCCTTCATGAACACCAATTTCAAAAGTTCAACGAGAGAGTTGTTTTGTTTCCTAGCTGGGACTAAACAGGCGTTTAGTACAATCATATGATGTATTTTGTATTAAAGTGTAAGGTTGCTTGGGTTGAAGGTGTTTTTTTTTACATATCATTGCCCGAATTTACCAAGAACAGTAGATTTGAAATGTCTTTTACGTTTACATGTTTTGTTTTTTTTGTACACAGAACCTTAAAGATATTTAATATTTCTTTATCTTTCAGGAAAATTCATACACTGATCAGCAAAGTTATTCAAACTGCAAAATTCTTCTCGTTCTGAAATTTTCTAAAAGTGTTTGATATTTCTTATTTACAGGGTTGCTATAGACACATCAAGAAGATCTTCCAACAATTGGAGGTAAATAGTCTCTTACAGTTTTAATCCAGCAAAACCAGTACTGTGAAAGACATGACTGAGAAATTCAGAAAAAAATTATCAACAATTTAGAAGAATCGAATACTATGATTTAAATTTAATTTTAATTAGTTACAATAGTTACAATGATGATCTTACTATAGTTAGTTTATTTTTTTGAGTAATTGATCATTCATTTTTTCATTAGCAGGCAGTCTGCATTTAATCAGCTCATCTCAGCAGATATATATACATATATGATATACATACTTATATTGATAAGAAAAGAATTTCCAATTAGTTGGCTCTGATCAGCAGTTAACATGTATATCATTCAGGACACAACAGTTGCATATGAGCCGTTTTCTCAACCTTCCTTTTTCAAACCTTGCCAGGAATTCCGTGCCTTTGAGTTGCTCAGGAGTGGCCGAGATAGGTCCAAGTATCTGTTAATCAAGGAGGCCAAGATCATCGCCATGACCTGTACTCACGCTGCCCTCAAAAGGAGAGACCTCGTGGAGGTGGATTTCCCAGTAAGTATGGGCGGGTTTTC
>JAIPMN010037415.1:0-12410 GCA_020650975.1 Apostichopus californicus
TATATTTATATGGATGACACCTCACAAGTGGTCTAACAAGTGTAGTAAACTACATATTAACTCAATGCAAAAGAAGGTCTATTTATAAAGTGTGCCATCAACATTTTGCTCTCTCTTTCTCTCTCGCTAGCTCTTTCTTCATCAAATAAAACAAAACCAAAAATCACTCAAGTCTTCAGATAAACTGGAACACTGCTTCACCCAAAAACAAAAGCCACAAACAGATTGCTAATTAGAGACCGAGTTGTAAATTAACTCCAAAGGCCTGGTATATACTAGCTCTATCGGACGCGGGAGTCATGATCGTATCCCAATGTTGGTTACGTTTCATTAATGATTGCTCAACCCATGTGACTCGCCTCGCTAATTGGACGGGTCTCGCAGCTGTCGTCATGCGAGAATTAATTTTACAACACTTCTGTCCCACTTACACGTTTCATAAATAAATCGGAACGCATACAGCCTGGAGATTTTGACAGGCGAGTATGTTCTATAAGAATGTCGTTCACTCCCGCCGCTCGAAGGCGGCTTCTCGTTTTTCCTTTGTTTTTTTCCCTTAATACCTACCCCCGAACATTCTCGTCTGATAGGACTCATAGTATTACAAAATCCTTCAAAGCGCTTTCTCTAGTACTTCACTGACACTCGACAAGGATATATCTTCGTTAGCCTTTTGGAGCGGCGGAAAAATTTCTCAAAACATGCAAAAAAGGTGAGGATAAACTTGTGTAATATGGATAGCATCTGGGTCCTTTACAGAGCACAATGTTAAGTAAAAGAATACATGTTGAAAATATGCCTGGAAAAAAAGACGGAGATTTTTCTAAAATATACTTACATATTAACAGCTTAACATTCTAGAATAATTAAAAAATAATTGAAAAACAGTACAAATTAAGTTTCCACTTGTAGGTTAGCCATTGGAGGTATCACTTGACGTTTATCTAGTGATTAGTAAAATGACATTGACATTATTTACATAAGCAGACGTGTTCAACCCACTGATGTTATTGCTTAGACTTTAAATTACCGACTTTGGGAAATGCCTGTAGAATAAAACAGACCAGAAAAAGCAGCAAAAGGAAATAAGAACCCAACACATTGCAATAGGAAAAGTTTTGTGAAGTACTAATTATCGTTAAACCAAAACCAGATGTTTTGTTCAATTTAATTAATCATTTATTCACAACATTATATAACATACACATCTAACGGAGGATTTTATAGTCAAATACATAGCATGCATAGTTGTGAAAGAAAGCATTCCAAGAAGCCTCAGGGCTACTTAACAAAGTAGAATACTTCCAAGGAAGAAAAAGAAATAAAAATAAGGAAAAAAAAGCGATATAAAAATATGTGTTTACTACTTCTGTATGTACAGACTTCAACCGGATACATGAACACAAAACTTTTAAGATGGTTAATTTTACCAACACTTTAAAGCTAGACAGGATAAGTTAATCAATAATAAACTTCACTCCTACCTCCCTGAAGAAAAAGAGAAAAAGTCATTCCTTGATGCAAATGTTTGAAAGGGGAAAAGGTTTTAGAGTAGGGTGGACACTGTTAGTGAAATTGATAATTAACATTAATATGGTTCACTAGAAATCTGTAAGAGTCCAAGCTGGCTATAGCCATTGCAATCTGATATGGAACAATACTTGGTAGTGTGCATTGTAAACAGATCTGTAAATTTATGCCCAAATGCAAAATACTTATTTCAAGAACAAGAAAGGATGTATCGTGCTAAACTCATCAATTTGAAACCCATTGGATCCACATCACATACTGTGTTCTACGTAGGTGATTCATAAATTATGTATCAAGTGATTACGAATCATACATTATCGAGTGATTAATATGAATCACACACTATCTATCGAGTGATTACAATGCAAACACTATATATAGAGTGATTATGATTCATACACTATCGAGAGATTACAAATCATACACTACTGTATGTAGTGTAAGAATCACACACTACCTATCGAGTGATTACGATGCAAACACTATCTATAGAGTGATTATGATTCATACACTATCGAGAGATTACAAATCATACACTACTGTATGTAGTGTAAGAATCACACACTACCTATCGAGTGATTACGATTCATACACTATCCATAGAGTGATTACAATTCCAACACTATCTTTAGAGTGATAATGATTCCTACACTATCTATAGAGTGATTATGATTCATACACTATCTATAGAGTGATTACAATTGATAAACTATCTTTCCAGTGATAACGAATCATACACTATCTTCGAGTGATTAGGATTCACACACTATCCTTCAAGTGATTACTACGAATTTGATTTACTTAATGCTTCTTCTTATCAAGTGATTATGATTCATACACTATTTGTCCAGTAATTACAAATCACACACTGTTTATCGAGTGGTTATGATTCATACAATATTCATCGAGTGGTTCTGAATCATTCACTATTTATTGAGTGATTACGAACTAAACACTTATTATCTTTTGATTATGTTTTATATACTATTTAGCGATCATGGTTCCTGCTCTATTTATCGAGTGACTACGATTCATTCACCTATAATCGAGTGGTTTATGATTCATACAATATTGAAACCATTCATATCACTCATAATTGATGTAACTCAAAACAAAGGAACATCATGTAGATATTGCATTAAAGAAAAACCTTGTTGGAATTCTATTCCTCTACTAAAATTCTTATCCCTGACAACATAACAAGAAGGAAAAGAACTGAGAAAGAGATAAAGCTATTTTATCTGTCAATTAAAGCCTGCTACTGTAGTAAAGTGCATTGACACAAAAGAAGAAATAACTTAAGATACAAAATTTGATAATTTTTTTTTCTTCAAAAATGCTTTGAGGATTGGGAGTTAACAGACTTTGGTGGACCCTTGGGGCCAGCACTTACTGTAACATGTTATATGCTCTGGCAGCCTTCATTATTGAATTTCATGGTTCGCCTAGTACGACTACAGCATGAAGGCACAGACTCTGCAACTGTAACATGTTGTTTGTCTTGTTTGGTTACAAATTGTCTTTTTGGCAAAACTAGTTACCTTTTGACAAATAAACATTGACAAACTCAGGCTCCTAACAGTTGTTTGACCACCAGAACTCATCACTGACTTGTTCATAAAGTAAGTGATCAAGGAAAAGAATTTAAGAAAATAATGAAATCTACTTTTCTCATTCAGAGCCGTACTTTGTATTTACAATACTGCTTTAATCGGCCTTAAACATGGCTGGGCAGAGAGAGATCAATGCCATATCAAACAACAACAATGAATTAAGGTATTGATCAGGCACAGATCTTGGCAGGGTTGGGGGTAGGGAGAGGGGGGGATAGGGGGTTGTACATCCCCTTTTGCAACCTCACACAAAAACTTAAAAATAAATTGTGAGCAGAATATTGCAAGTAGATCTACTTTAAGTCTAAATATGCCTTAGAATGCACCATTTCACACTTTAAATTTTCATTTCTTCTGCAGGGGGGGGGGGGGGAGGACCCCATACACCTGAGTCTGCTGCAGTGACCCCTTTGGCAACCCCCTTCTCCTTTTTAGACTCCTGGATCTGCCCCTAGTGACAAATGACGATGTATATGCAACCAACACCAGTTCATAGCTTGTAAATGAAATATAGCTACATTATTTAGCTTATAATGACATCTAAGCCGCAAAGTTTACCTATTTTTCTTTTAAAACTTTATATGAAGCCAACTTTTCTGAAACTTGGGTACACTGAGAAAGTCAATGTGTTGCTCTATTGGAGATTAAAGTGTTGGCAGTATTCTACTTCTCTTTAATTGTACGGTATGTCTATATTTGGTCCCTGACATCATCATTTGTGCAGATGTGGCAAATTACTTTAGAGTTCAATTTCTTTTAAATCGCCTAGCTTTTTAGATGTGGTGTCATTGTAGACAATATCTGTACCGGAATAACTCCAATCATTCAGTAAAAATTATGTAAATTCTCGAAATAACTTTACAAGAGCTGTAAACTTGGATCTTTTTCAATAAATCACCATAAATGTTGCCAAAATCTAAAAAAAAAAAGGGGAGAAATTTGAAAGATTTACATACCAACAGTTACTTTGGGTTTGGCATTCGGTTGAACTCGTAGCGATCGTTGGTCGATGGTTGCTGACGTGTGAGTGTAATCGGGAATCTTGAAGTAAATCTAAACGCAAACACGGAAAGACACGATAACAATATTTATATTTCAAGCTTTGAATCAAACTCATCAAAGAGTTTTTATACAAACATTTAGAAAGATTTGTGCAATGGGGCTGTCACATCGGTCATAATGTGCATGATCAAAACGGTCTGCAGATCTCTAAAACTGAAGCACTCGCAAACACGTGAAACACTCCGGATTCGCAAACTTGCATACAGAATATTACAGGCGCACTGAGAGATTGAAGGTTCTAAGTTTGTTGTTTGGCCAAACACATGTTTTAGGTGCTTAATCAAATTGGTTTGACTTGAAACTTTGAAAAAATGCTTCAAAAGATATCTTCTTCTATAATGAATCTTTTAATTGATTGATTTAACTTTATAAGTTTGTTCACGTTATGATTTCTCATAGTTTAAGGAATAAAATATATTCTTTCATTTCTAATGTGTTGAAAGCAAAGTCGGGAATGTTCTCAAACGCAATACACTAGGAACTTTGGGGCATTATTTTTTTAGTTGAGAGTTAAACCATAAATAGCTTAAGAGTCCTAGAGGCTCTGTCTGTCCTAGATTTGGATGGAATCCATCAAGCCATATCAAAGATCCCTTTCCCGAGGGAATTTAGGATCTAGGGTGCTTATTCCAGATCCACATGTGATCTGAAGTAAGAAGAAACAGTGGTTTGTTGAATACCCAGTAGAATTAACATTTTTTTTACCTAAATAGCAGACCTAGATTATCACAATATTAGTCTCAGTAACAGAACACCAGTGCTTCAAATAATCTTCTTGCTAAAATCAAATTCTCACAGGCATATTCCTGAGCTATAATACAAACCAGTTTAATTACTGTACCATTAACCCAATAATATTTGCTGACAGTTAGCTGTAATACAAAGACCTAATGTGAAGAGAAATCATGCAGATGTTTCAACTGCCGTATTTCAACCGACTTACCACATGCTTAAGTTGAACTTCTTAATGTCTACTGGCAGAAAATTGCCAGTAGATTCTTTTTTCTACTGGCAAATTTCAAAAATCTACTGGCAGTTTAATAGCCAGTATATAGACTATATAGAATTCTGAGCACTTGAAATAATGATGTCAACTTTTATCTTGGGTCACAAATGTTTTTGGAGATCTTTGAAACTATAAATGTGACTGAAAACCCATGGAGTGTTGAACTCAATCTGTTATATGCAATGAATAAAACCATCATCAAAAACTGCCTTTACACCAGACATTGGCTTTGGAGCTAATGTGTATGAATTTCCTTTCCAGGAAATTCCATAGAATTCTGCAATTCAGAAGACTAGTTCCATCATTTGTCACAGTTGTGTTTTGTATCATCTTAAATACACATCGAAGGAGAAAGATAATCACTGAATTTGTTACGGATTAAGCTATGTAAACGGTTATTGCGTTAATACCAAAGGAACGACACCAATGAGAATTCTTGCATACCTTATTATGCAAGCATAGGCTTCCAAACATGTAACTATGTAATCCCTCATGTCGTTAAGCAATGAAAGACATTCACACAGACAGTAATTAGCATCTGAATGACTTATAGTTGCCTCTCCTAATTGCAAGAGGTAAAAGAATAGGAGCTGTAGGACGTACAGCTGTAAATATGTTACACAATTTCTTCAACAAATGGAAAATCTCAGTGGGTATGGTCCAATAACGGTGACACGAATTTGACAATCCTATCGGCCGACGAGCATAACCTGGGTCAGAGGATGAAATTCCTGCCAGCTTACAGAGTGAAACAGCACAGGCTACATACGTTTTTTTACTCTACAGTGTGATTTGCATAAAATGAATATGTATAAGATCATGTGTTTGTGTGGTATTTCATAATATAAATGTGTTTGTATCCCAGGACAGAATGAATGTGAAATGTTTTAGAATCATGGGGATCTATCCACGTCTCAATACAATGTTTCAACTTACTAACAATTATTTTGTTGTCCATTGTTATTGTTCTTACGGTATTTACCATTGCAAACGAATTGAGTCCAACACAGAAGGGGTCATCTTGACCTGGTATTATGCTTGAACGGTTTCCAAATTTCAGCTTTGCTTCTAGAGTAACTTCGTGGCTTCTGGAAGGAAACTTCTGCCCAATTCTCCAGGCTAAAGTTCTCTTGTCATTGGTGACAACAATCTCTCCTGTTGACTGTGTAGTTTCTTTGTAAATAATGGGACCACTGACGGAGATAAAAATAAAAATTAAAGAAATCATGGATATTCATTTTCTAATGCATACAAACAACAAATTTAAAATTCAGCTACACAATTTCATGAAATAATCAAATTGATCTTGGCATCTGAGAAATAAAAAAGAAGGTTTAACAAAGTCATTCACAGCAACCATCTCCACCATCTTAAAACCAGATACTGCTATCGGTCAATGTTGGGTTTCTAAAAACATTTTAATTTTTCAAGTGAAGGTCATCAACTATAAAAGTGACTGGACTAGTAAGTCTAACACACAGACCATTAGGTCAGTTGAATTCCTCCAAACGCAAAACACTTTTTAATTAATATGGCATCAAATGAAGATGTTCACAATACATTTCAAACTTGTCACGGAAAATGGTGTCGAAATCATGCAATGGTGGTCTCTTGTTGATACAATGTTTAAAGAACATGTTTTTGGTTAAGTTATCAGAATTAATGGTACAACGATCTGGATTAACATTAACAACTAGGCCCGCACAGAGGAGATGATGTCATCATATATGAAGATTAAGAAGTATTCTAGCATTTTAGCATGTTTTAAAGGTGAATATCTAGAAAAAAATCAATAGCTACTGCATAGAAACATCACTAACACTCCAATTTATCTTTTACCTTAAACTATAAGATATCAAGACTAAAATTCTGCCTAAATTTAAATCCCTTTAAAAGTTGTAAATTGCATCGGGTTGTTACTTTCCATCGTTCTGGTCAGCCATGTAGTTAACATACTGCTGCATTCAGTTAAATCAATCTAAGACATCTATATCAATGAAAATTGCTGAATAGTAACAAATTAAACAGTTGTTAACAGTTTTCTGTTGCATAAATTTGGTGAAATAACTTTTATCTTGTTGCCCAAAACATCTAAGTTTTGTATCCAACTTTGGGAGATCATTTTAGAGGAGCAGAATCCATGAGATATTTTTGGGTACCTTTTAAGTTTCTTCTCACTTTTACCGTAGACAGACAACTACAGTACCTCCAGATTTGTAGCGAATTAAACCCAACAAACAGCTATGGAGAGGAACGATTTCAGCTATTTCTAGCAGATTGTGATGAATGCTGTGTGGTTGCTACTCATTGCTCAATTACACCGAAGCAACTCTTTTCCCTGACTGAAGACACTCATGTAACGAGTGTCACTATCACCGTGGGAACAATAAAGTATCAATGTTCTCACTCAAACAAGATGTAATTTACTCGGTTCCCTCGCGTAATCAGATGATGACAATGACAACTCTGTTGAGCATCCTATCTATGGAGTGGGCTAGGCCTTGTGTCATGTCTGCGACAAGACAATGTGTTGTGGGTGTAGGCAAAGTGTCGATGCTGTTTTTCCCTAGGAAAGCGGGAAGACTTTCTCCAGGTTTTATAATACCTTTCTTGGACAGATTGATACAATTAAGCAAATTATATTAACTGCTCAAGTGTATTTGCAGGAACATTATAGATGGCATACTGTAATGTCCTGGGAGGGACTGTATAAGTTTGTGCACACTGGGTGTGAACAAGTGACCAGGGGGTTCACTATTGTGAAGTCAGGTGAGAAGACCTTGCTCTTAAAACAAGACTACATACTTTCATATTTAACCTTCAACTTTTATTATTTACATGCCGATGGGATGTAGCATTTGCAGTCATAAAAGGATGGTTTAAAACATCATCATCTGTGTTGACCTTAAATTTTTGGCATGTTATAAAGAATTCAAAATTTCTTGACAGAACTTTCCAATTCCCAAAGGTTCCAACTCTCAATAATGTATCAGCAATGTTTTCACACATCTCAAGTAGATAATGACAGGCTTTGGAGATTAAAAATACTTAGTGTAAAACATACAAAGATAAAATGCACAAAGTCCGAGCATAGGTGACCAGTCTTTGTCATTTTCTAGCAAATTTGGTGGCAATACAGATGACTGTTACGGAATCACATATTTAGTTTTCTCAATTCTGAGAGGATTATCACAAAGGTGTGAAGGAAGTTGAAATGTCACACTGATTGTTTTTATAAGAGTTCATGTACAGACAACAAACATACAATCAAACAAACAAGCAAGCAACAGAAAATAAAGTGCTTCTTTCTTTCATCGACAAATGCATGATGGGAACATTCTACATGAGACAGCATAACAGTTCCAAGCAAATTGAATACTACATTGGCAAGAAGAAGATGACCTTGTGTACAACCATGTAAGTATATTAAGGGACAAGATATTGAGCTGGAGTTTTTAACTACGAGTGTTACATATGTTTGACTTTCTGTAAAGTGCCACATTGTCTTTCACTGAAATATTCTGAAATATTTAGTCATTAGTAAAAGATTACAACATCATTTTCATTATGCTCAAAATATGATCTGAACTATAGCAATAGTTACCGAGTCAAAAACACTGTAAACCGATATGTAAACAGTAAAGGCCATTTTGACAATTTGTTTTTTTTTCTCTCTGCTAGAAAATGAAGCAGGTATCAGCAGTGTGAGGAACCATATTTAATACCAAATATGGAATCGTAAATCTGACTCAAGACAGAAAAAAATTAAAATTACAGTTATTCATTAATACCTCACAACAAAATAATACATAAATAAAATACTGTAAACAGGCCACTGTTATTCTAATGTTACAGTCTGCTTGTGCATTGAACACACCTTCTGGACCCAAAAGTTGATTTTGGTTTAAATGCTATAATTGTACCACCTCCTAAAACGGTGTCCAATGCCTACTCACCGGTTGTGGAAAGGAATTTGAACTTCACAATATTCAAACATGTTTTTCCCTTTTGAAAGTTTAACTCTCATGATGATTTTCACCTCATCTTGAGAGCCTGTCATTTCGTAGTGAGCTCTCAGAGGCAGAGATGCGGGCGATGCCTGGCTTACCATCGTCAGAGACGACGTGGTGGAGTTGAGGGAGGTCAGAGAACCACGTCTGGAAAGGGTCGGAGTAGTAGAGGTGTTAGGGGCGGAGAGCTGGGTTGGAGATATAGCCGCTGTGTACTTGCAGAGGACAAACCTTTCCCTAGGTGGAATAAAAGTGATGGTTCTGTGTCCCTCTCCTTGGGGTAAGATAAAAAAGTGGAAGTTATATAATATGTAGATGTATGTATATTTATCTGACAGAGCAAAGCAAAAATGCTATTACAAAACTGTCATATTGCTACACATTCTTAAGTTAACATTTATGTCAGTTCAAAAGGGAATATTTAAGTGGCCAAAATTGATTGCTTAACCAACCTGCCTCTGTTGGGTCAAAAGCACAATTTTACTCATAGCACTTGCTATTGCTAAGATATATACATTTTTCATATTGTGTTATATTTTGTGAACCAATCTGTTAAAAAGGAGAGCAAATAATGTCATCATGGCAATTGAACTAGACATACTATTCTTTTTCTTTTTTTTCCTATAATATTTTAGCCCAAAAAAGTTGCTTTTTGATGAAATTCAAAATTACAGAAAACATTGAGAGCAGTAAAGAAAACATTCCAAATTTCTCACATTTCAAGGGTTAAAAGCAACATCATGCTTTTGTCAGAATAAAGAAGCTTTTGAAGGAAATCTGCCTTGATTACATCACAGACTAAGTACTGAGATCAACTTCATAGAGTAACTAGGAATTACCCATCATAATAACCTTCATTGAATCTACCATAGCTGGAATGATAGGAACAAGATCTTGAGATGGGGCTGATTTATGAGACAAAGTTTGACTCGTTTGCCTAGTAGTGGGAAACTTTTTGGAAGCTACTCGGAAGGGGAAATTTTCTGATCTTAAACAAACTTTGAGCCATCATCTTGGATGATCAGACAGCCCTTAAAATTCAGCCCTGCTGCAAATAAAATGAATTTCTTACCTTTAGTTCTGTTCTCGTCATCTACCATCGAAACACAGGAATTGACGAGGATATTCTGGAGCAGAGGTTGATCTTTGGCGACGCTGAGATGTATAGCTATCAGAGGGGCCGGATGCTCTAAGTCAGCCTGGAGAAGAAAACTTGTCAATATTAAAACTAAAAAACAATAGCGAAAATATTATGTTAGTAAATGAATAATGGAAAAACTGACTGGGATTGCAAACGTCTGGTTAGCACGTACATTGTAGCTATCTATTTCTTTGCTCTTTGCCAAAGGAAAAAGAAACAGAGATTTTGTATGTTCTTGGGAAGCCATGAGGTTGGATTATTTCACCCAATTACCAAAATTATACTGTATGTAAACTTGCTTCGAGCATTTTGACTGAAGAACTTTAAAAGCATAAATCTATCAGTACCAACTTCAAAATAAAACAAAACTGTAAGCAAACTGCCTAAAGAGCCTGTGTAAGAGAACGAGTAACGTGTAAAAGTAAGAGGGCCCTGACGTTTCGATCCTAGCAGGATCTTCTTCAGCCTCTGCAGAAGATCCTGCTAGGATCAAAATGCCAGGCCCTCTTACATTTACACAGATTCAAATTCATTTAGTAACTAAAATCTTCTTTAATAACAAGTTTCTGTTTTAGTATTTAAGTATAACCCAGTAAGCCTCCTGTTTATTACTAGTTCATTGGTCCTTAATTAGCATAAAATAGTGAAAATATTTTTAAAATTTAAACCTCTTCACTACCATAAGAGTCAAGATGATTCTGACAAAACTATTTCTTTCAGAATATTCATGTCTTTGAGATTTTTTTAAAAAACTATTATAGCATAATTGAACTTATTTAGCCACAAAATGGCTACAATATTTCGATCCTGCAACTATAAACGAATAACCTCAGACATGATTGTAAACCAAACCTTGCAGGAGACAGAACCGTAAATCTGGAAGACATCCGATACGTCTGGTCTATTATAAAGGACAGCTTGAATCTGCTCCGTTACTCTGAATGAGATGTTTGCTTTGCATTTCACACTGATTGGTCTCCAAGATGGCGGCTGAAAAATTATGAGCAAAGACGTACGTATGCCACAATAAGTTAACTTTATTAGAAGGGCACAGTGGCGGAGCTAGAGGTATTGGTCAGGGGGAGTGAGAATGGTCTGTAGGGGCGCTTTCGACACTATCTAAGCGGAGCGCCACCACAGGTTGGCGCGGAGTGTACACAAATTTTTTGAGTAAAGATGCTCCCTAGATCGCCGGAAATGACACTTTCCGGGTCTTGCTAATTTGCAGATAATGTAACAAATGTCAATAGGTAGATGAGAGCACAATAGAAAAGTCAATAATCGCGAATAAGTAAAAAGTGGTAAAAAGCTGAAAAGGACGCCAGCAGTCCATTTGAGTCCGTCAGGGGGGGCATCCGCCCCCCTGACTGTATGGACGCTCCGCCACTGGAAGGGCATATGAGAAAGGAACCAAAATAGTTCAGAAAAAAAGAAAGAAAGTGACATTTAGGCATCAGATTAATGTTACTGCACTAATGCTTTGATAATCTGAAGTGCAGTGCACTGGGGTCTTTTATTCTTTTGTGTCATAGAATGTCTGAGTTTTTGGAAAATTTTGCTCTTTCCTTCTGGGGTTTCTGGTTTATTAGTTAGTTCTAGGAATGTCCATCCAATGAGATGATGTATGCATGGTCACTATCTATTTCAGTAGTTGTGTATTAGTTATTTAGAAAAACCCAGGGATGTGCCCAGGATTTCCTGAGTGCCGGGTATACTGATTGCCGTCCTTGTGGAGGGGTCTAATGGAGAGGAGAGGTGTCCCCCTCCCCTTTGAGAAATTTTTCGATTTTTGAAGGTGCTCAGATGCCAAATGCTGGCACTTGTGTAGCTTTTTAAGCACATAAACTAGTTTTGCTAACAATTTACATCTTTAATTCTTTTTGCGTGAAATATATTGTTAGGAATGTCGGGATTTTAGATGAAAATAGTGCTGGGCGGGATTCACGATTTTTAAGACAGTGCTCGGCGGTAATTTTTAGTGCTTGGCGGGGCCGCCCAGTGCCGCCCAGCGTGGGCACATCCCTGGAAAGCATAGAGCTGTCAGTTCT
>JAIPMN010037418.1:0-14995 GCA_020650975.1 Apostichopus californicus
ATATGCAAATGTCTTCATCCTTTGTAAACTAGGGGAATGTAAGACTAAAAGCAGGTCACACAAAGTGAGTGTGATGTCTTTTTATAGTCACGTGACAACTTGTAACAAAACTTCATTGTTACTTATTGAATGGTTTAACATTTGCTGGGTAACAATCCAACATGTGAAATCTTACAAGGGGTAGATACAGTAAAAGGTATTTTATGAAAGCAAACAGGTAAATATTTCATTTCATTTATTTGTTTCTTCACAATATAAATACAGAGAAGTTAACTAAGTGACAAAACATATCAACAACCAATTGGAAAATTGTGAAAGGAAGCACTCCAAAAAACCCAGAGGGCTTGTCTAGAAGAGCGCTCCCATAAGTAAATAGAGAGAACAATACAAGAAAACAGTAACACTTATATCCACCCACACACCAACCCAATACGTATCATTTCATTGACTGAGGTGGTGGTCTAGTGGTTAACTCAATGGACTGGCGACTAAGTATAATAGTTGAGCCTAACTGTCTCTCTTCACTGAGATGTATAAACGAGGACCAGAGAGGTAACTTGTCAATAAAGCTGTTTGTGCTGGATTGTAGCTGTAACCTAACCTATGGGCCGTCTCTCAGGGGGAACGTGATGGACATGGTGCACTGAAGTGTCTTTCCAATTGTACATACTTACAAGCACGAATGTGACCAGTTGTAAATGACAAGGAATTAACTTTTGCACCGTCGTGTAATAGCGGCCTTGGTCTTAGGCCTTGAAACCTTCATCTTTGTGACTCGCTCGTCCTGTGAGGTTGCCTCGCAAGAATGAAACTGCCCACATATTGGCAAAAAAAAATAACATCGAGTAACCAACCTCTTCGAGTAATTGCTCCATGAGCTTCATCAGTGCATAGACTTTCTCTTCCTGTGGGAGAGCCTCGTAGAGTTCCTTCCGGTGTTGGAGGGTCAAGAGTACCTCTGAGAGTTTGTTCTGCATAGATCTCAACTTCAATAACTCCTCTACATGCATCGCCTTATGACATCACAATTCAAAGAAAAGAAAACAAAAGAACTAAATTATTCAGGAAAATTACCCCCAACCCCCAAAAAAACAAAACATTGAAAGCAAACATTGCTGAAGCATTATTATTCTGATCACATTAACATTAAACTGGTAACGGTAAATTTGACAGTTCTGTCGGTATGAAGCTAATGATTGGTGATAGTCAGTACAGGGACAATTTCATTAAAAACTCTGATCACCCTACAAGAGAAAATAAAATGTCTCTGATCAGGATCAGGTTTAATAGTATCAACAATCAGAATTAACCTCTTCTCTGTAACTCTCGATTTCTGATGTCAATAATGTAAACATCTGACAATAACAACTGTCATGATTAGACTTGCCAATGCAGACTGCCAAAGGAGGGGGGTGGGTGAGGAGGGGGTGAGGGGTGAGGAAGCTTTATAAACCGCCAAGGATAAAGTGGCATATGCCAAAGCTCTTGAACTCACTGCTTGAACTGTTCGATGAAGATAGTCTCCAGAGTTATTCTTCTTCTGCTTCTCTTTGGTGGATGTCGTTCGCAGGACCTCTTTCAAAGACTGACGGCTGTCTTCCATCAACTTCGTAATCAGGTCCACACAGATTTTCATCTGTAAAACAAAAAAAAACATTAATATATGAGAAGGATACTAAAGAATAACATATTGCACCAGAAATCTTGAAAGAAGCTTGCTCCATTTCCAAAACATGTTATCATCAGTCTAGTATACTTCCAGTCAGATGTCAACAGAGAGATCAACAACAACAGAAGCTAGACCTTTGTCAATATTTGGGAGTGGTTGAGATGGAGAAATTTACTGTCTGTACCTCACCTCATGAAAACAGACCCTCAAATCAATAACCATTTTATGAAAAACCATAAAAAAAACTTTCAAGTTACCCAAGAATTCATTTTCATTCAGTAAATGTGCTCATTGTGGTTCGAGGTAGGGATGGGGGGGGGAAGGGAGGACAGGGATGGGGGGAGGGGAGGACAGGGATGGGAAACCATGGGATAATTTGTCAACTGCCTCTCTGTTGGCTAATCTATTTGTTTACTTCAGAGTATTGGTATCATATACAGTTTCAACACGCTAATTTTTACTTCCTCTCTCATTGAAAAAAAAATAAATACTCACTTCGGGTACAAGGTATGCTGCGACCTCATGTCGTTGAACTGGACTAAGTTTGTCGGAAAATATATTGCGTAATTTTGAATAGAATGCTTCTAGGAATGTCTGCAGTTGTTTTAGGAATATAGGAATTCTGTGTGGGGAAGAACAAATCAAACAAAATGAAACTGATCAACACAAACCGTTTATGACAAATCAAATCAGAAACAGATAATATTAAAATGTTAAGTTGCAACAACGTTTTATTCACATTTCTATTCAAGTTTCTAAAAACTAAAAACCAATCTATTTTATCATTCTCACAGCTATTCCAAGAGCAAACGAGAATTACTTCTCTCATTCTGCGCTGCTTATTGAGACATACTTTTTAAAGGATGACTTTAGACATCTAATTTAACTCCTTGTATGTTATAGTCCAAGGAAAAAGAAATACTTGGAATACTTTCTACAGTTGTTCTGGTTTGTAAGATGTTCACCTTTAAAATAAGGTATCTGGAATACTCCTTTAAGGCTAAACTGATGACAATGTCAGTTCCTCAGTACAGGCCTAGAGGAATATGTTAATTCATTGCCTTACAATTCTAATAATTCAACAAAAATATAATCTTTTAACTTAATATGTACAACAGACCACCCTTGCATGATATTCTACGCCATTTGTCCTTGGCAAATTTGTACTCAGTTATAAACAAATCGTGTGAGACCATGAAAAGTCTTATCTTTTCCTTTGGAGTTTTATGTTGCATCTGAGGAACTGACCTTATCGTCTGTGTATTAGACTATATAGTACAGAATAATAATGATAATAAGCAGTTATTTTTACGTCGTTAAGAGACCACAAATGTCAGAGAAACCCGCAAGGGCTTATTGGATTACAACTTACACGTTAGGTGGCTTCCAATTCAACATTTTAACTCAAATTTGTAATCTTTCTCAATTTAGAAAGTCATTTCAGATGAGAAACCATTCATTGCTCTTGGATGAAAACCCACCTTAGTATGACCCAGCCACCTCCCGATTGCTAAGCCTCATTACTTCCCTTGCCACTGCCTTTAGCCACTCGGCCACAGAACCGGTAAACATAACTTAAACAATTCATGTGGTCACTTCAAACATATCAAATGGTCACTTCTCAAACATGACAAGTGTTAAAGAAAACACAATATGGTAACTACTCCTTGGTAAAGTCTAGTGTTCAATCTTCCTGGCAGAAACATAAACTAGTCTCTTTTATCTATTTTTAGCTATAAATGAAAATGAATGTTGTAACATACCATACTACCGCAACAAAATTTTTTGTTCACTTTTTTTAAACATTTTGTCCCTGGGAATCCAGAATACATCTCTCTTCTTGAATGTATGCTTCTTAGCAGGACTTTTGAAATTTTTACCTTTAAGCCTGATTCCTGCTCTTTAAGAGGCTTTGACAGGAATTTTTACTTAAAGGGTATGATACAAGTACAGTATGACTAGTAACTAAGTGTACTCACCTTGACTTAGCATACTTTATAATTTCATGTCTCTCTTGCCTGGAGAGATCATTTTTCCTTCGAGAAAACAAATCGCAGATGAGGACACACTTGGCCCCGGCTGCAAGAGGCAAGAAAGAATAATACCTCAAACATGGTGCGCAAAAGGTACTCCATAATTAAACATTGGAAAAGGGCAGTTAGAAGGTTAGAATACGGTAAAGCTCAAAATTATTATTTTTTTTCCATTTCTATCTACTTGGGGAAAGAATAATCCACGGGGGAGGGGTGGGGTGATTGCCTGTGTATAGTAGCAGTAAATATGATAGATGGGTTGATAGCTCATCTATAGCATGTAATTCTCTTAAGAGGCAAAATACTTTTATATTTTATTTAAGACTTAAAGAGATGCTCACCGACGGCTGCTTCCCTTGTTGCTTGTTTGACAGCGTAACAGAGCTTGGCAGGCTCAGAGACCAGTGTGGCCTCCGTGTTGG
Source organism: Apostichopus californicus (assembly GCA_020650975.1). Lineage (NCBI taxonomy): Eukaryota > Metazoa > Echinodermata > Holothuroidea > Aspidochirotida > Stichopodidae > Apostichopus > Apostichopus californicus. The sequence continues at coordinate 4,125 of JAIPMN010037418.1, forward strand.
AATTATCACCGGCCGTGGTGGACGAACTGCTGAATATATTGATTATCCGATCGGCGCAGGAATGCAGTTCATTGATTATGGCAAATATCTCTAAAGAAATTCAACAAAAAAAGAAACAAAAAAAAATTGATTGATAAACATCATATTTTTCCAATTCAAGTGTTTTTCTTTAATCTGAGATGTTCCTATTAAACAGAGGAGAACTCTCCTTTAAACAGTCAGCTATGGTTAAAAGTAGACTCAAGGCTTTTTCCTGTTTATTTCCAAATCTCCAACCATACCTGATTGATAAATGCAAAGTTCTGATTCTGGTACAAAAGGTGTCGGAGAATAGCTAAATGAAATCGAAAAGCTCCGCTACACATAAGGAAAATCTTAACCATTTGGAAGATATGTGTGTTGCTTTGTTGCATTGTAGAAACACATCATATGCATCTTATGAGAATTAAATATTATATATTGTTATCTAGCTTCAAAACCAGTCATATTAAGATGATAATTATCACTCCATAATGGGACCAGACTAGAAAAGTTTCTCTCAGCAAACTTCCTTCTGGTTCCTCTTCCTTTATTGTTCTGCCATTATTTTTGTATAATGTTAGTAATTAGCATACTCTGTATTCATTGTTATAATTGTATGTTTTGTAAAATCTACAATTAAAGGAAGAAATAAACGAAACGAAAAACAAGGAAAATCAGTGTCTCATCTTCAGAAATGTAAAAATATAATTTTTTTTTTAAAGAGCAAATAATCCATTAACTAATATAAAGGTACCAACAATGGATTGATGGATACACCTTCTATGCACTTTACCACCCTGAGCTATCCCAACCCTAAGAATTTCCCAAAAATGTCCAGTAATCCTTACGTTCTTGTAGCGCAGCTTTCTTTAAATATTCTTGACACATTTTGGCAAGTTTCTCCAGTCCAGGTGTTTTTGAAGCCAGCTTCAAGCAGCCTTGGATTGATTCGATAGACACTTCCAGGGGCAGGCACTCGGCATAAAAGAAATGTAGGACTATCTTCAGAGTGTCTTCCTCGACCCCTGTTAGAGGAGGCGGACTCCTCAGCCAGTGAAGACGTGGGCAGCTCGCCTGAAGGATTGCTTGATGTAACAAAAACTAGAGCAACATAAACAGACCATAAAAAAAGTAAAGGTATTGGTAGACTGTTGCAACGTACGACAATTCAAAACGGCGATGATTCTATAATGAAGTTATTGCCGGTTGTAAGGTTTTCTATATTTGTCCCAACCAAGATATGTTTACGGTCATGATTCATTTATTTTAATGGTACTTAAGTAGCTGTATCTCACATAGTTCTGCTTCTCTCCCCAACCCCTCCCCTGTGCGGTGCCCGTTTCAGTTTCATTTTGACCTGTGTGATATAGCAAGACCTCACACCACACAACAGCAACATTAACACAGAACATGCATCTTTCCTAAAGTAAGCTTTTCTGCCTTGCATGAGCTCATCTTAGAGGACAAATTAAATGACGTCTGATACCTTCCTGCCATTGGCTGCTTTGATTGTAATATCTGAGAAGAATCCCTCATGCAAAGCAGGTAGAAGGGAATACGGCTCTTCTTTAGCTTTGTCTATACTCCAAACCTGGAAAATAAATAAAGAAATGGATCATAAAATAAACAAAACTTTTGTTGCATGCTTCGTTCACAATTAATCCTCAGCAACATAACATACTCATTCGTTAAAAAATAGAGTCATGGCTACTGTAAATGCCACTGTTTTTCTGTTTGCAAAGTAATTTGTCTGGACAACCAAGCAATTTTGCTGGTGTGTTGAATTAATATAACAACGGAAAGGTTTCAGACCGCAAGGATACATATCACATGCAAACTTCAAGACTTACATTCTCTTTCAGTATATAATGCATATTTACTTGGCCTAGCCTAATTTGCATATATTGGCTGCAGGTACTACATTCATAACCTGCTAAGACTAATGAACAGTGAGGAAACGCTGTATTCACACCACTCACTAGAGTAGGTGCAAGGGGAATACAATTATGTAAGTATAAATTTGAACCAGCTGTTTTTAAGCCTCGACCTTTGATCCAACTCTTCAAATGAGTTGATGTGACATAACATAACAAATTCCACTGCGTCATTTATAGGCAATGCTTGCTGTCTAGATCCACCATGCCATGATTCTTAAAATGAAATAAACAGCTCTCGGAAGGGAATATATCATCCATAAGTAGCACCTCCACAAAACTGATCAGACTGAGCCGAAACAAATTAAATTTTAACTCACCTTTTCACAGATGATGGTAAACACATTTTCATGTTTTAAGTGCATTCTATCTTCCCACTTTAGCATGGCCTACAGAGAAGAAAGTAAAAACATCTTTGGTCTTTTAGCAAAAACCTACTGCAGAATTGTCCTTTCTTGGGTAACTCAACTTGTCTTCTCTTTTTTTTCTTTTTTTGAATGAAATGAGAATTATAAGCACTATGATTCTGGTGATTCCATGAAGATGGGAGATCCAGGTGAGATGGAAAGCTGTTAAGACATTACATCAACCACATGTATGTCAATCGTCCACCTACCAATTTTAATTGAAGTGATAAATTCATATTCATATTAACATTGAAAATGAACCTGTCTGGCCTTCTGTTAGTAAAACCAGCTTTTTATTGTTGGTCAGATTGCATTAGCAGATAAATCCTGATAAGCTAAAAAAAAAATCCTATCTTCTAAAGATTTATGCAGAAATGCAGCTCAGACTTCTAGACAATTAGCTTAATTTAAAAGGATTCACAAGAGCCTATGCCATTTCTTTTTCATCAAACCTTAACTGACAATTATTTGTTTGAAGAAAAACATGGTCAAGAAACATCAGAAAAAGTGTCTCAGTTGATTCATTTACTTACTAAATGATTGATTGATGAACAAATAACTGGTCAGTGCTGTCTGTTTGACCATGAAAGATCAATACTCCCAGTTATAAAATTAACAAAACAATTAGTAAATTCAAAAGACATAATTATGCTCACATTGAAATCAAACCATTCTCCGCTTTGTCCTCCAATGAATCTTAAAAAGTGGAACCTAGTCCCAGTGACTCTATAGAAGTCAAATGATGATACGATGTATGGAATTTGGCTAACATGTTTTGGAACCCTCCAGAATATGTCTCCAGACTCACTCAGATGAAATTCAACTCTGTACAGAAAGAAGAAACCAGTTAGCATAATTAGTTTGTGCACAGTAATAATTGGCATCCTCTTTTGTAGAACTAGAAATACACCAACTAGGTTTGCAATGCATCTCTTGTGTACACCCTATGTGACCCGGAGTTGTTCATGAAGGACCAAAGTTCATTCACCTCGGTATGATCATAATAATTTAAGGAAATCGGGTGTCAAAAGTACTAATACCATTTATTCTTAGGTGTTCTTTTCAAGCTTTCTATAATGGTAGGCACACTTCTAGTGAAAACCAAGAAAAGATTTGGACCCTAAATGCAACATCAAGCACTTCTGTGATATCAATGGGAAACCTGTTTGACTTACAAACATGCTGGAAACAAGTTATTTGATTTCCTCAAATTAATGGAATTTTTATGAATTTTCTGTGCAGCATGCCAATTAACAAATAGTACAAAGGCTTAAGAATAACTGGGTGACAAAGTTGACTTCCTTCCAGTCAGTTTTGAATTGGTCATCTTTGCAACCAGTTGTGTAGGCTACTTGGATTTGGAATTGAAAACAGGCTTAACTTAGGCCTATTATTTTATTTTTGTTTTCATTAATGAAAAAGTGTCTTCAAACTGAGTTCTTTTTTAAGACCATTTGAAATAAATAGCGAAAGCATAACGCTTTTTGCTTTCACTTAGTAACACAATTGACAAGTTGTCAACGAATTAGGTAAATAGGTCTAGGCCTATTTGGTACTAGCTTTAACTTAGTTACACCGTCCGTGGACACTTTCTCACATCAGTCACCCTACTGTGCGTTGTCTAACGTTAGGCCTACAGTAAAACTGTATCCTAACTATAGTAACATTACGTAGTTTCTCACTTACCCTTCCAAGCCTCCGACGTTCGTAGCTTCCGTCGAGTAAACTTCAACTTTGACAATCTGACAAAGATAAAATCGATTGATTGTTGTAAAATGACTTACTTTATCAATGAATGCATCAGACGATATAACCTACAACGAAAAAAAAAAATTGTAGTATACCTTCCATGTTCCGTAAAATCCGGCCTCAACGCCGCTGTCCGTATCACCAGACGCCATGTTTACGTCTTTTCGGTTTAATCCAATCGGGAATATTAAAACGGCTGACGAAGAAAGTTTAGTTACTATTAATAAATAAAAATGGCAGCCCCCATGTGCATTTTATTTCAAAGGTATTTTCACTTGTTTTCTTTGTTCTAACTACACAGATGTGTACGGAACATATCAAACGTTGACATGTTAGCATTTTCATCCATTTCCCTACAAGATAGTTCATTTTTAGGCACAACTAATGTCTAATAATAAATTATGGATTTTACCGAAAATTTCACTATCACAGTATCATGCCTATATGCATAACGTTAAGCTACAGTATGTGTGTGTGGGCAATTATGCCAATTCCTCCGTTAGGCTAGACTACATTGAATTAGTGTGTATGGCCAACTTTACAATACAGGAACTGAATTTTGTTTAGTGATTAAACATTTTAGAATGTCAAGGCAAAGCACATTCTGTGTAAAAAATTAGCAGTATGCAATACTGAATGTGTAGGCTCTATTTGAATACAGTGTGTGATGAAACATTGGAAGCCCACTGCCAGACTATGGCACAGAATGATGATACACTCTTTTGCCAAAATTTAGGCCCAATTGTGAACCATTCAAACTATAGTGCCCTCTCTTGTTATTCTTTTGGTCAAATTCAAAACATTAATCCAATGCATATATGCAGGCGAATGTTTTGACCTTTCCTTTCATAACTGTTAACTTTCTCTCAAACAATATCTCCGTAGCAGAGAGAGCCATTTGAAGAACACATGTACAAACAGAAAAAGTTAAAAAGTGTTCTTTTATCAATTCCCAGTATTAAGAAACCGTCTTGGCAGATCTTGAAGAAGAAAGTGAACCACTTAACAGTCAGATATTATTCAGCATCAGGATCAAATATATTATCTTTGGAAGGAAGGGGTCTTTACCATGACGTGGTACCAGCAAACAGGTTAGACGCAAATTAAAATTCATAATTATTTACTGTAAATATACTTACAGTTACTAATATTATTAGCATTCTAGGATAGTAGACCTTACAATCCGTTTTATAAAGGTCTATAGTAATTAGGTATATAGATTTATAATTGATACAGAATGTTAAGTATATATACATTAAATTTCATTTTATTTAATTTTATGCTATTTTGATCAGTAATGTGATAAATGGTGGTTCAGTTTAAAATTACTGACGGTTTAACTATAAAAAATTTCAAAAAAAGAAAAGACAAAAAGTCACATATTATCACTTAAATAGACTTTAAATAGCTACGTCAGTGTTTGTAAAATCTGTTTGACTACCAAGTACCAATAGTTCCTTCTTAAAATCATGTCTACTGTATAATTCATCAATCGTTCAAACACTTTTTCTTTTCCTTTTTCCAGCGCTTTTGCTCTATCTAAGCAGCTCAATTCTTCACCGCAGTGTATTTATTGTGGTTTTGATCCAACAGCTGACAGTCTCCATGTTGGCAATCTGCTCACCCTGATTTCTCTAATCCATTGTCAACGAGCTGGCCATCAGATCATTGCATTGGTAAGAAATAATCGGGAGGGGAGGGTCAAAAGGGGGGTGGGAGATTGGGGAGGGAAGGAAACAGGAAGTGTGAGAATTTCTAGAATCTCCTTTTCCCATTCCTTCTCCTAGTCCTAATCCATCTTTTCCTCTCTCCTCCTCTGCCCCTTCACTCATTTGCCTCCTTGTTTCCATTCACCCCCTCCCAACTCCCTCTTGTCTATCCTTTCCGATATACATATAAGCAGATTTTTTTTCTAGTGATCTTATATTTGTCAACAAATTCATAGATCAGGTTCCAGATATACTTTTAACAATAATATTCAAACCTTGTCCATATGATCTTGAAATTATTGATTTTCTAGCTCATTGTCTTTACATTAAGTTTGTGTCACTAGAATAATGCTAACCTGAGGTTTTTCCTGACAAGATTGCTCAGCACTGAGAGCAAACAAAGTTCTCTACAGTGTAGTTACTAAAAGACATAATTTTGTGAATAAAGTTTCTTTTCCATTGTCATAGATTGGAGGTGCAACTGCTATGATCGGAGACCCAAGTGGCAAATCGTCAGAACGACCAGTCCTGAACATAGAAGAAGTGGAGTCAAATGTTAAAAGACTTGAAGTAAGTCTACACAGAATATTCACCAATCATGAGAGGTATTTCTGGAGGAAACAGAAGAAGTTATTACCATATAAGTGAGTGAGTCATTTGCAGTTACTTTTGTAACTATTTTGATGTGCGTAGTTTGTTTGATTCCTGTGCAACATTTGTACTTTATGCCTTTTTGTGGTTTTTGTTCAAAAATATCAAAGAAGTTTGTTTTGTATTCACAGTACGTAATTCCTCACTGCATAACGTCTCTCATCTCTACATATGTACTCTAATTAACTTAATGCACAAAATTTGGTAGCCTAGCTTTTGACTGCACCCCAATTGACCCACTCCTGGGGTTGGGGTTGGGATTCAGAAAATACACAAGGGCAAAATGCTCATCTTTTGGGATTTGTGAGAAAATGTACATGGGTAATATAGACTCCCCATCCCCTCTTCCAACTTCTCCATGGTGATACTACTATAACAATTTGAAGGGAATGGACAGTAGTTACCTGTTGTTACATACATTGGTTGTCAAACCGAATGACCTATTTATTTAATCCGTTGAGCTATAACAGATACATACTTTTTTCTACTTTTTGGTCATTTTTTGCTTACCTTTGGAAGGATTCTTAACAACTCTGACTGGTACAAAGATATCAACTTGGTTAAATTCTTGTCTACGGCCGGAAGACATTTTAGAATGAACAAGTTACTATCCAGAGACAGGTAGGGTTTGTTAGTCTGTGTTTCCTTTATGAATCTTTTTTTCATTTTTTGCGATGTCAATAATATTTTGTGATATCAAACCTTCAGGTGTTCTTTTAGAGGGAATTACTTTTGGAGTAGAAGTTGTTTAGGTTTGACTCTTTTTTGCAAGCTTTCTGCATTTGGAAAACTGGGACGGTGAAATTGGGCATACTGCAATCTTCAATTGAAGAAAACATTAGTTTTGTGGGATACTTCAGTTTCTGAATTGTATGAAACTCTTTAACTCAGATATCAGACAAATTAAAGTGGTTGTAACTATAGATATGAGTTCTCTTGCTCATCAAAGTGGCCGAATGAAAAATAACCAGTAATCCTGTCTTCCCATGTTTAGGGTGTATGGAGAATCAAATCGCTACGACAGTACTCTCACACACCAGGGTCAACTATCAAAATCATCTCGTTAGTCTTCCTTATGAATATTCATAAATCGATTCATAAATCGATAAATTATTCAGGCCAGGTAAGCATGGATTACTCAATTGTCAAATCAAATCCATGTAATGACTTTTATCTTGTTTATTTTCCTAGTGTACGGTCGAGGCTATCCAGTCCAGATGGTATGAGCTTCCAAGAATTCTCCTATCAGATCTTCCAGGCTTACGATTTCCTGCATCTTCATCAAAACCATAAATGCATCCTTCAGGTAGGTCAAAGGTTAACAAACAGGTCAGATGGCAGACTTCTGTATGTAAAAGTTGTGTCAATACCATTATTTTTGTTTTTAGTGCATTAATTTATCAAAATTAATTCATAACCATTCCTGTTACTGGCATTATTCCTAGGATCCATCCAATTGCTTAATTTGTTCAGAATATTTTAGCATTGCATTTGGTTTATCAAATTCGAACCCAAAGACAACCTGGTCCTTTATATGACACCTTTTTGCTCATCTTTTTATTATTGGACTTAGAATTCTGAGTATATCCTTAAAGAAACTATGTGTATGATGTCTTTGTCATGTTTTGTGTTTGTTGCCTTTTTTTGGCAGGTTGGTGGCTCAGATCAACTTGGTAACCTTTCTACAGGTCATGATTTTGTAAAGAGAGTCACAGGGAAGGATGTCTATGGTAAGCTTAAGTTTTTAGAAGCAACTGGAGCACAGAACCTGTTGGACGTGTATCAAGTCTTGTGTATCAAGTCATGAACTGAGTTACATATTTAGTAATTGTTGGACTCCAGTGATTTGCTGTAACTCGTTTTTTTTTTATTTGAAGATGTGTAAATGCTCATAGTAAGATGTATGAATAAAATGAGGTCCTGTGCTCAACAGTTTTAGGTGATGTGTGATTCCTCTTGCCCCCTACCCCCCCCCCCACCCTTCTAGCTCAAGAAAGCATCATATAACGCAGAACTGAAACTAACATCACTGAGTTTACATTTGTGTTGCCAGGTATCACCATTCCTCTCCTGACAACTTCCCAAGGTGCGAAACTGGGCAAGACAGCAGGGAACGCCGTGTGGATCAACGATGATAGGACGTCAACCTTTGACCTCTATCAGGTACTGTTTATGCACAATTTCATCTTCTTACAATAACTTAAAGTTGTTTTACCAACAGGTGGAAAAAGGAGGGGGGGGGGGTTGGAGGTGTGAGGAAAATTCTGACCTTGCTTATTGGATGTTGTATTTACAGTTGATAAATTTGCTCATAAAAGAGAAAGAAAAATGACAACACAATACATATAAGTCACGGAAAATGATTAAAAATAAAAATAATTGTTGCCTTTTTCTCTTTGTTCTTTCAGAGTTTTGTTAGACTTCAGGATGCAGATGTCGAGAAATATCTTAAGGCTTTCACTTTTCTATCTTTAGCTGAAATAGAAAGCGTTCTCAAGAAACACAAAGTAAGTCAATCACTTTAGAAATGGCAGAAAATGTTTTAGAATAGAAAGTTTTTAGTATGTAGAAGTTCTTGCTAGTTGGTTTTTTGTTCTGTTTGGTAATCTATATGATCTCCCTAACCCTTCCTGTCTAACCCCTTTTCCCATAATCCATTTTCCCCTTGCTTATATGTTGGTAAATGTTATGCCTTATAAGGTTTGTATTAAATGTCTGATTATTTTTACTTCTTTTTTCTCTTTAGGCAAATCCAAAGATCAGATCTGCCCAGAAGTTGCTTGCTGAACAGGTTCTTCTTCTTGTTCATGGAGGTATGATTGTATAAGAGTACTCAGCAAGCACAAAATAACCACTTTTATATGGGTTTAATCAAAGACTGTTGCTGTCAATTAAATTTGATGTATGTACATATACAAATAGCAAACTGGAAGCAGGGACGGGGGTTGGGTTGGGTGGTTTTGGGGAGTGGGGCAAAATTAAAAATCTAAAGGCCTGTAGGTTACCTCATACTTTTTTTAAAATGGGTCACTTCCATAAATTATGTTCCCAAATACCCCAACACCAACAATATGCATTTCATTCCCATATCTCCCACTCTGACACTAAGTGTAAAGTAGTGTGTTGGGAATATGTTACCATGCTTCCACACACTCTTAGCTAAAATCGTGTATGTGTAATAGGTAGGGTTTTTTATTAATCCTTGCTGAAGGTAATCAATCTGCAACAGATAAGAACAGTTAAAAAATATTTTGTGGTTGCTTGTGTCGGTGCTAAAGTATTTCTCTATATTTCCTTCATCTTCAGAAACTGGTCTCAATCAGGCTTTAAGATTAACAGATGCCTTGTACAACTCGTCTCCCAGTACTCTAGAAGTATTATCTCCAAGTGAGCTAAGCGATCTGTTTAAGGGTGCCCTTACCCATAAGGTAATCCTAGAAGCTGGGACTACAGTGCTGGAACTGGCCGAGAGGATTCAGTGTGCCCCAAGAGGAGGTAAGATTGAAGCAATCCCTTCTCCTTCTCCTCCTCTTCATAATCTCTTGACAAGAATGGCCTTGAAAGAGGTATCTTCTCATAATGATTTCTTAGAAGCACACACAAAACTGGATAACACAGTTTGCTGCAAACACTGATTGTCACACATCCGTTTCAGAAATGTTCTGTTTTTCTTTTTCCACATTGAAAATAGTGAGTTATAGAAATAGCAAGTAGCTTCTTGAGCTGGTTAGTGTGTGACAAGATTAATAAGACCTCTCACATTGGATGTCATAGTGGTTAGAAATGATTACCATACTGTTGTTCATAATTATATGTTAAAGAGGTACATGGGAGGGAGGGCGGGAACTGGGGGGGGGGGAGGCATGGGTCTTAAGTAGATGAGGATGTGAAATGAGTCCCTTATATATACCAAACAGAAGTTTAAATAGTTAAACAGTACAACTCTGGTTCAAACCAATTGTGATGAAAATTGATCAGTGGTGGATATTTAGGTGGGGGACACTGCCATTTCTTAAAATTTGTTACTTTTGCCAAATATAAATTATGATTTGTTTTCACATAACATGAGACAATCCTGTTTTCCTGTTTATTTTAGTCACGGCCGAGAAGTTAATCAGAGAGGGCGGCCTTTATATTAACCAAGAGAGAGAAAGCAATCCAGAAGCTGTATTGCGGAGAGGGGAACATATCCTGGAAAATGGATTGACTTTGGTCAGAGTTGGTGAGTAAATGACATTGTACTGCTTCTATAGGCAGTAGGATGTGGGAGCGGGAGGAAAGAAAAGGTCAAACTGAAGGGGAGGGGGAGGTGGAGGGTGTATAGGTAGGGGGAGGGTGTAAAGGAGGGCAGTGTGGGGAGGAAGGAAACGTGTGCATGTAGTACACATGTGGGGTATTTC
>JAIPMN010037420.1:0-14004 GCA_020650975.1 Apostichopus californicus
TCTTTCTAGCAGGGTTACTTTCCTGGAGTTATACAATGTGTGTTTGTCATCAAGCCAAAAGGATTCTTACAGAAACAATTAGCAGACTACAGATTCAAGAATTTTAAAGATGACTTTAAATTTACTGTGAGTATTATCGTGTACGTTATTTATCTTAGTATGTTGTGTAGATTTTGTTTACCCCACCCTTTCATTAGAAGATCAATGCGGTTGTAATATTTTAAGCAGTGTGTGGAATTCGGTCAACAAATTCACCAACGGTAGTGAATGTTCACCAGTGGTATTGAATATTTACCAACGGTAGTGAATATTTAACAATATGGTATTGAATATTCAACAATGGTATTGAATATTCACCAACGATATTGAATATTCACGATGGTAGTGAATATTCATCAACGGTATTGAATATTCACTACCATCGTGATGGATATTCACCAACGGTATTGAATATTCACGAATGGTATAAAATATTCAACAATGGTATTGAATATTCACCAATGGTATTGAATATTCACCAACGGTAGAATATTACTCAAACTAAGATTGCAGTTGATCAAACTAAATACAACCTCATTTAATTTTCAGCCATGTGAATTTTGATTGATTTTGATTGATTAGACGATGATTTGATCTGCAATATTTTGTCGCCCAGACACTTTCTCATTCCAGTGGTAATCGCATACATATAGCAAATTGAAAAGCTTTAAAAACTTTGATTTTATTAATTTATGATTTGAAATGAAACATTTGACGTCAAGCTTATAAAGATTTTACAGAATCAGCCAATACAGAGAGGACCAGTTTGGTTGTTGTTTACTTACTGGTGTTATAACTTTGAGGCTTGGTTGTGAGTTTGTGTTAACATGGTAGCACTTGGTTATAATATATCATTGAATACCACTGAATGACGCTACTTCAAAAAACCATATACTACAGAGACAAATTTATTCACAAAAGATTGCGTTCTTTCATGTGACTTTCGTGTCAACAAACAATCAAATTTTATTTTCAAGTGGGCGATGACGTATGGATATGTCCTTTTTAGTCGATACACCGGCGGTGTATCTGTCCATCCAGAATACCATATATTTATTTTGCACCCGCTAAAGATTTTACTCTTTAAGCTGTGGAAGCTCTTTTAAATCTAAAACCAACACAGGATGTACGATGACAATGAGCAATACGTAAGCCAATTACCACATTAGAGCATCGCTCTCGAGGTGGAAATTCACACAGTACTCTCCGAAAGCTGTAACGACTTGGCAGAGAATCGTCCCGACCAATTTGACAAAAGGAAAAACCGGGCTTGCTTGATTAATCACAAGTTGTCAACAGTCTAACATAAGGGGGAGCAGTAGCAGGAGACTTCCCCTTCACTTCAAATCAAGGTTTCCTCTTTGTGCGTAATAGGAGCCTTCCTGCCATTCAGACTCCTAGATTCAACGATTCTCTGGCTGTTATTCTTTGAGTCATGTAGTCACACTGTAGTCTTTCGACTATATTACCTTTACACAATATATGAGCTTTGAAGCTCAATTTAATGTCATCTATTGTCTTCTAGGAACATTCCTCCTTAAAGTTATTTAATAGTTTTTTTCGGTCAAAGGGAGCACCCATTTATTATTCGTTCTCATTTGCGGAAGATTACCGTTCATCTGGCAGATTCGATTCACTGCTGGATTTTAAGGGATTAATAAGTTATTGCTTAAAAAAAAAAAACACTTCACTGTGGTTCCTGAATACTGTTAAAGATGTCTAGTCCTGACTGAAGTATAGTGTAAAAGGATTTTCATGTGTACGGACGTTAGTTACGACTATGCATTCAAAAGGTAGGTAATAGGACTAGGTTCAGTTCCAAAATTGATTTCCGACTAGCACGCAAAGTGAATGCTATCCATTATCTGGTCTTTAATTAGTCTAAACCTCCTCGTTGAGTGCGAAATAATAACTTAAACAGGAGCTAGTTTTTAATCCTGTAATCCAGATTTAATTCTGACAAAACATATAAAACTTAAATATTGTTTGATATGTGGCCTGAAATATAACGTTTAATTACCTTATTACTTTCATTGAGTGGTTTAATAGAGAGAAATAGGCATGGAGTTTTCATCATTGTGGTAGACAATATAACTGCAGTTCATATAATATTATATAGGCTCCTGTAAGTGTAATAATTTATATATATATATATTTAATAAATATAATTATATATTGAATATGATGAAATTTAGGAATATCATAGCATTGCCTGTATATTTGACGTATATACAACAGCCATAGTGATTTTAGCGAAGCAAAAGTTTGTACACATGAAAAGAAATGTTGACATTTTCTATATTATTTATTGTGCTCGCCAAAGGACCATAAGAGGTTCTGATAGGGGCTTGATGTTGAGCAGCTTATGTTATTTCATGAGGGTATAGGGGGGGGGGGTAGGTGGGGGTTAATCAGGCAATCAGCATTTAGTAAGGTATTGTAGATATATAATAATATAGTATTGTGCTTCCTCCTGTACTAATGTGTATGTATGTGTGAGAAATAACAATAAGCTAGCTGTCACACTGGTCTTTGCCATGTCTATTCCTTTGATTTTGCACTTGAGAGCGCTTTTGACAATGAAACATTTCATAAGTAGATATTTCTACGGTTGATTGATTTTCCTGTGTATTGATTATAAAGAAATAGGTTTGTAGCTTTTGTTACTTTGAAATAGTATTGCAATATCATGTCTAGGTAAAATACGTTGTTAAGTTGTGGTTTTGCAGTTCAGTCAAGGAGCAGGTTAGGAAGTTAGTGCCCCCAAATAGTGGTTTCCTCTTAGGATAATGACAGCGTCATTGTGGGTTGAAATTGAAAGACTGGATTAATATATAGTCGCCATTTTTAAAGTTGTGGCAAATCTACCTAATAGTTTTCACCCTTCATATCGACATTTTGATAGTTCAAATTGTTGCCCTTTTAATAATAAGAGTTGTTTGTGTAAGAGGTGCCACTTTATCTTATTGGCATGATGTCAGCGAACCTTTCCATATTATTTTAGACATCCCTTGCAAGTCATTCAGTCTGGTCTGTTTAGGAAGCATAGGTCTATTATAGATGGTAGTGTGGCTCAATTCTTGTTGTTATTTTCGTGTTTAGGAAGCATAGGTCTATGATAAATGGTAGTGTGGCTCAATTCTTGCTGTTATTTTCGTGTTTAGGAAGCATAGGTCTATGATAAATGGTAGTGTGGCTCAATTCTTGCTGTTATTTTCGTGTTTAGGAAGCATAGGTCTATGATAAATGGTAGTGTGGCTCAATTCTTGTTGTTATTTTCGTGTTTAGGAAGCATAGGTCTATGATAAATGGTAGTGTGGCTCAATTCTTGCTGTTTTTTTCGTGTTTAGGAAGCATAGGTCTATGATAAATGGTAGTGTGGCTCAATTCTTGTTGTTATTTTCGTGTTTAGGAAGCATAGGTCTATGATAAATGGTAGTGTGGCTCAATTCTCTTTGTTATTTTCTTGTTGATTCCAGAAATATGCTTTGTTTGGGATTAAAAATAAGCAAGAGGAAAAGAGCTTCTGATAGTAACATAGAATAGTCTTGAATCCTATTAATTATCCTGACCAGCAATTCAAATAGCTGGTTAATCCCTGCTGAAGCCAATAAACATTTTTCTGTCACATTGTAAAGTATAAAGTATATGTTTAGTATATATGATATATTCTGCAATGGTAGAACTATGTTCTGAGACAATTCTGGATTAAAGATGTGTTTTGAAAATTAGTAACATGAAGTATTCTTCAACGTTATCTAGTAAGTATTAAATGTTTAGTGATGCTAATTAAACTTTACAAATGTATACATATGTTTTATTAGTTATCATTCATAAACATAATCATTTTAGTGAATTCTGCTATGTTTGTAAATTTAAATAAAACAGAAACTGTCAGCAAACTGCTTATCCACTTAAGAGCCTGTGTAGGAGTAGAAGTAAGTGGGCCTGACGTTTGGATCCTAGCAGGATCTTCTTCAGAGGCTGAATGACAAGTAACAGTAACTACAAGGGACAATATACAAGCACAAATTACAGATAGTTATTTAACCTATAGATGTATTCTGTGCATGTATTTTTTCCTTTGTAATTTCTGTTACTTGTCATTCAGCTAGGATCAAAACGTCAGGCCCACTTACTTTTACACATGTTTGTAAGTTCTAAGATCATGCTAGGGCTAAGAAACCTATTTTCATGAAGGTATTTTACTTGACTGTATTTTTATAAAACTCCTATTTTTCATTCAGGTCATCTTGTTGGATTCTGTTCAAGAACTGCATGCACGCATTGACCCATCACAGCTGACAACTGAGCTGGGAGGCACCTTAGACTTTGACCTCACTGGCTGGATAGAAGATAGAATGGTGAGTCTAATGTGGTAGAATGGTGAGCCTAGTGCGATAGAATGGTGAGTCTAGTGCGGTAGAATGGCGAGTCCAGTGCGGTAGAATGGTGAGTCTAGTGTGGTAGAATGGTGAGTCTAATGTGGTAGAATGGTGAGTCTAGTGCGATAGAATGGTGAGTCCAGTGCGGTAGAATGGTGAGTCCAGTGCGGTAGAATGGTGAGTCTAGTGCGGTAGAATGGCGAGTCCAGTGCGGTAGAATGGCGAGTCCAGTGCGGTAGAATGGCGAGTCCAGTGCGGTAGAATGGTGAGTCCAGTGCGATAGAATGGTGAGTCTAGTGCGGTAGAATGGTGAATCTAGTGCAGTAGAATGGTGAATCTAGTGCGGTAGAATGGTGAGTCTAGTGTGGACAGGGGCAAGGAATAGGGTAACATTGATTTATGTAACTCTTGACTTACCTGTTTCCTCATGACAATATCAACCTTGCTCTACCTTGCCATGTCTAAGGTCAGTGACATGCAAAAGGTGACAGATAGTGCAAACCTGTGTGTCTTTGGATCGAGGCACAGGCAAGAATGAAAATGAATTGTTTTGGCTTGTATGACAGCTAGTATTTTCTTGGTATAAACTAATTCAGACTGCTACCAAGTATGCTATCTCACCTGGAATTGACCACACCAGTCGTGTCGACCATGACCCTGCTACAGGAGGGATCGTCTTTATCATAGACCTGCTTTAATGATGGTTATTTGGTTACATGCTGTCACATTGTATTGTTACATATATATCACAATTGTTTTGCTGTTAATTATACCAATTATCTCACTTTTTTTCTTCTGTTAAAATATTTCTTAATGATGGATTGTTTCCCTTTCACATAAAAGAAGCTAGGTTAGAGGACAGCCTTTATAATAGGAAGGGTTGTTCCTCTGTAACTTGATATTTACTTTATTCCTCCCTTTAATACCTGTCTCCTATACATTCGCATGCCGAACTACCATGCCTTCAAACTGGTAACATTCCTGCATTGCGCCCCCAATGACCCTTCTCTAAGGTCATTACCCTCATCCTTCTGGATCTATCCTTTCTCCAATATTATAGACGACAGATATTCCATCGAAAAATACCCAAACTAGTCAGTTTTGGGGTAAATAAGGTAACAACAATTGCTGTATCCAGCAGTATAGGTCACAGATGCTTTGTTAGTGTGACCCTTACATTGATCAGCTAGTAGGTCATTAACTCCAAAGAATGGAATAATTAACCTTTCAAATAACTGTTTGGTTTGGCCTGGGTACCATTGTTCATTAACTTCCTTTGTAAATTAACATAAATTACTGATGTAATAACTGGCAAACTTGAATGAACAATTTATTACAATATCTGACATTTAGTGGTGTAATAACAGCTGTGAGTAATTAACCCCAATTAACTTTCCCATTACTCATTCTGCTAGAATCTGCCAGATTGGTCACTTCGGTTTTGTTTAAATGAGAGTAGCTGCATGCTGTTCATATATTGACCTAGATTATCAAAGATAGGAACTTGTAAATTTATGTACATTGATCTGGTGTAACATCATCCAGAGGGCAGTGACTCTATATTTATTCAACTACCGAGATTCATTTGATTTTGTGGCTGGATCACATACTGGTTGCAACTTCTTGATGCACAAATTACACTACTATGACTTTACAACTGAATGGTTATTATCAATAAAGCAAAGTTTGATATAAGTACTTTCAGAACAACTATTTTGATGCGTTCCTAACGAGAGAGTTGACCATGTGACACACTTCTCATGTGATCTCCTGTTTTATATGTAACTCTCCCGACTGGCTAATGGAATGCTCTGGAAGTGTAAAATAAAATGGTGTCGGTAAAACACAAACATGTAGGTTTATTTGCAGTAGTTGTAGTAAAGTTGCAGATGTTGTATACCAAAGGGCTTTTGACATTTGTTTTAATAGCCAAGCTGTTTGGATGTTCCAAATCAGTAAACATTCCTGGAGGGTTCTGGAATGCTGTACTTACTACTTACTGCCCTGTGGATGAGATGAAAGAAAATTTGCTGTTGCTATGGGTGATGGCAATTTGTGGACCAAAGGGTGTACCCTACATTTTGAAGATTCTCCTGTTCTTTGATTTCTTGCCTAGCACAAACTAATCTTCCTAGTATGCTGCCATGTGTATGTTAGTATATGTTTTTGCATTTATGACATTGGTTTATAATGAAGCCTTTGTCAAGTATGGGTGGGACCTTGGATTACATTTGATAGTCTATATGGGAAGCACATGGTATGTCTAGTGCTGTAATATACCTCACCTAGTGCTTGTGTTGTGACGGACAATGAACAAACCACAAATTCCAGAGTTTTAATGTTCTTACAGCAAACAATCCCAGGAACTTTGAGTACCAGCTACTTTAATGTCTATGTTTACATTAGCTTCAAAGATTCTCGGGATACACGTTTACAATAAGCCATACCTTCTACAGACTACATGTCAGTATGGTTTGAGAACATCACACTTCTATTTCAACCCAGAAGAAATATCTGAATCAGAGGATAAATATATCAACAGATTCTTTCAAATATCTATCCCTTGTCGACAGCTCAACCGTCTTGTTTTATGCTGTCTGTAACATTCCTGGGTACCCTGAATTAATTAAACTTCTGCTGGGTTAAGGTCTGATCTGTGCAGGGGAAGTGAGTGGTCTGGAATGGACTTTATTATCTGATTAGAGAGGTCATTGCCAGACCTTTTAAAGGTAGTAACTAATCCCAGGATATTGGTCAAGTCTTTCCTCTAGTCTCAAGACTACCTAGGGAAAGAAATACTCTGTTTATCTTCCATAAGGAAGATGTTTGTGAAGAGACTGGCATTGTTTATTTAATACCATAGTATTCTGGTGTTCCTGAGGAATTAGTCACGGTCGGTTCATCTGTAAGCTATACAACACGCAAACAAGTCATAAAATTACCGATTTATCGGTCTTTAATGATGGAAGCAGGAAGGAACTTCTTCATGGTTTGGTTGGGCTTTAATAGGGGCTAGCTTCAATTATTACTTATATTTCAGACTATATATATGTTCTTACATTTGATGTGAAAGCTATAAAACTGGAAAAAGAAATCGGTGATGTTGATATTCTGTACTTGGTGTGCTGTTTGTTAGGCTGGTAGCCAAACTAAACAAGCTATACACAGTTTACATGTATTGATATATAGTTTTACAAAAGGGCTCAGTTTAGTTAGTATTTAAGTTCAATCTCCTCTTACCTGTCTACACACAATAATTGCACTCTGGCTCTACGACGTCTAGAAAACTTGTTAGTATTGTCCTCTCCCCTTGACTGACCCATTCTGGTCTATCGCCATCTCTCTCATTCTACAAGCCAAAGTGTCTGCAGCACATAAAAACTATAAAGTTCTTCTCAATATCTCTTTTGTTTGGTACTTACTTTCATAGTGTGTTAACATGTATATAGTTTTACAAAAGGGCTCAGTTTAGTTAGTATTTTAGTTCAATCTCCTGTCTACACACAACTGCACTCTGGTTCTACTGTGTTTGCAGCACATAAAAACTACAAAAGTTCTCTCTCAATATTATTATGGTTTTGTTTTTTGAGTTTGGTACACATTTTCAGTGTTTGTTGAAGATCATACAGAATGCCATTGTAACTTTTTATTTCCTGTTAAATATGTGTTGAGTTAGATTAGTGGAAACTCCTGTTGCTAAGATCTTCGCGAGGATTTAATAGCAATCACAAAAGTGAAAGTACTTGAAGGCCATGTCTGGTCTCAGTTTACGAAACATCATTGTAATATATGAACTTTATGGGGGCTGGGGGGGGTAGGGGAATGGTGATGGTGGAGGAACTTGACTTAAGACAGAGAATGCTTGAGCTTTCTCCATGACTGATTTAGTTCATTACACCTAAAGTACTATATTGCACTCATAATTTGCAGTTTTCCCTGAATTATGATATATTAACTTTGAAACCTCCCTCATCGATATTTAACTCCACGCTGGAACGCCGTCGTGTTTTTAGATGGAAGCTTGTTGTCTTTTCTAATTGGACGGCCATTTTTCTTTGTTATCCAGTGTTTATTACAACGTATTGTTTTTTTATTTCTCCCAGGCCATCGAGAGATTCGCCAACAATTGTAAAGAAAGAACGACGACAGTACAGAACTTTTTAAGAGAATGTAAGCACATGGAATTGCCAAACGATGTCGAATCTGCCACAATCTTACTGATGCAACATCGGAAACGCCACATGGAGTTGAAGGACGACGTGAAGAGCGCCATCAAGTACGGGAGAACCCTCCTGGGGTGTTTAAAGAGACCGTTCGAGGGAGACGCCTCGTACAACCCGGATGAAAACTCAGTCACTGCAGCTCTTGACAGGTGAAAAAAGAAAATTTATTTAGTGAGACGAGGGTATAAAGATATAATTGTCACTTGTCTTATTCCCGCCAATTATAAGTAGAAAGCCGGGGGAATATTAAAGAATAGGGTTTGTTAACAGTCTTTCATTTGTATAGGTTTAAACCTTAGAGACTTATTTACATGTACTAAGTGTACTGAGAAAGATTACCCAAATGATGTTTTCAGTCAAGAAACCCCCCAAAAATTAATTGATTAATTTTTTTCGTACGTCCTGCAGTTTCATCGTAATGGATTTATTGGTTGTTACGAAGGGCTGGGTAATAGTCGTTTATTTCAGTTGGTCATTTGACTGTTGGTACTAATAATGATTACATGGTGTGCATACCTTCAAGAACATAAATTGTACAACCTTTTGTCTCTATTTTATGATCCTTTCACCTTTTCTTTGTTTCTTTCTTCTGTTGGTACCCTTAATATCATTTATACACTTCCTTCTAGATCCATTTACCCAAATTATAAATCTATCCAGCTTTCATCCCAAGGTTAATATGATCAGTTTACACTTCTCCTCATCCTAACCCAATTGTCTCGTTGTCAATTGTGAAATACATCTCCTTCTATTGACCGAAGGCAAGGCAAGCACAGCTGTTACTCTACTGTAGTTCCATATTATATTTATATTTATCTTTCTCTCCATTTTTTGTGGATCCAGTCACGCTTGTATCTGCCTGCTCTTGGTTTTTGTCATTTGTTTGTAGAAAGGGAGGCAGTGGCTGTTCATCGTAATAACCAATGTTTAGTCATTCTGTTATCGAACCAATAGAAGCTAGCACATCTTACAAATATAGATTGTCGGTTGGAATTCGAAACGCAAATAAGGAATAAATTTTAGTCGGTTCTATTTGTGTAAATGGTGTAGAAGTAGCCATAAAGAATATGAATTTTGTTAAAACTTGATAATCGGAGCCGGATTTTGTAGCCACCTCAACCTTTAGCTTTGAACAATATTTTTGTCAATCCAAACTACGTTATTTTCTTGCGAAATTAGGATTTGTTACGTTTGGAATCGATCAGGAAATTCCACCAGTCAACTATTTTGGAATAGTATTATTTCTGATAGAAAAGAGACATTTTTCCCTCCCTTTTTTTCAACGGTATAGATTAATCACAGATCTTGAGACTACTCTGTCTGCATTTGAGGAGAAGTGGGCTGTTTACGAGAGACGACTTGTCATGTGCATCAAAGTCAGACAATTTGAGGTTGAATTTAAAGAGGTGAGTTTCGTATTTTTTTAGATTATATTGCTGATTGTGGCTTCATTTGAAGCAGTTAAGTTGTATCATTATATTTGTCTCGGATGTGTTTATACATATTTACATATATATGTATGTATATAGAATAAATTGGATGCTTTCGAGTGTTGTATATATATATCTATATATATATATATATATATATACATATACATAAACTGTACATATACATACATATCATTAACAAAAGTCTGTTTAAAGCATCTCTTTCGAGATCCGGCTTTAGGAATCACAAATGATTTTTGAGTTGGTTAGCATTATGTTTGATCTCTAGAGCAAGGCAAATACGTCACCAAAACAGAACTAGTATTGTTAGATACAGGTGACAAGCACCTACAGTGGAATTACGACCTTCCTTACCGGCAATCGGCGTCCATGGTCTGGTGGTTAGGGTATCTGCATATGGGGCGGGGGGCCCAGGTTCAAAACCCCGGTGGAGGCTGGAGGTTTTTTCACTGTTCTGGATTTTCCAACTTATTACGATTTCAATTATATATATATACATATATATGTACATACATATATGTATAAATGTAAGTTAACATATATCCGGTTACATATATTAATTATTAATCAGAAGCCTGTTAATAATGTTAGTGTAGACAAATATAACATTTATAGATAACATTTAAATAAACACCTCTGTGTAATTTTCTTTCCAACTCCCTTTTAATAATGCAGCAAAAAATTCTGCCATTCATTCTTTGCACAAATGTGAATGATTAGCAATGACCAATAACATCCATTAAACTAACTAATAAGGTGTGAAATATTTTACTTGGAATATGAAAACAGACTACAGACATCAACTGGATTAGCATGAAGGATTATGTTTAACTAAAAGCCCTAGGTTGTAACAAATGTTGTTAGCCTTTGGCTGGATTAGTCACTTTGTTTTGGTGCTACTAATTCCACCTGTATGACCGGACACATAGCTGATACACATATAGTACATTTTGCTTAGTCCAGTTACATGTTTCAATCATTTATTGCCTGGTATAAAACCTTTATGACTGTGCTTCCATTCACCATAGTACATTTGACTAGTCCAGTAAACCTTTATTACTGTGCTCCCATTCACCATAGTAAATTGTGTTTAGTCCAGTAAACCTTTATCACTGTGCTTCCATTCACCATAGTACAGTTGACTAGTCCAGTAAACCTTTATTACTGTGCTTCCATTCACCATGGTACAGTGTGTTTAGTCCAGTAAACCTTTATTACTGTGCTTCCATACACCATGGTACACTGTGTTTAGTCCAGTAAACCTTTATTACTGTGCTTCCATTCACAACAGTACACTGTGTGTGTTGAGTCCAGTAAACCTTTATTACTGTGCTTCCATTCACCATAGTACATTGTGTTTAGTCCAGTAAACCTTTATTACTGTGCTTCAATTCACCATTGTAAATTTGATTAGTCCAGTAATCCTTTTTACTGTGCTTCTATTCACCATAGTACATTGTGTTTAGTCCAGTAAACCTTTATAACTGTGCTTCCATTCACCATAGTACACTGTGTTTAAGTCCAGTAAACCTTCATAAAGTGCTTCCATTCACCATAGTACACTGTGTTTAGTCCAGTATTAAACCTTTATTACTGTGCTTCCATTCACCGTAGTACAATGTGTTTAGTCCAGTAAACCTTTATTACTGTGCTTCCATTCACCATAGTACACTGTTTAGTCCAGTAAACCTTTATTACTGTGCTTCCATTCACCATAGTACATTTGACTAGTCCAGTAAACCTTTATTACTGTGCTTCCATTCACCATGGTACAGTGTGTTTAGTCCAGTAAACCTTTATTACTGTGCTTCCATTCACCATAGAACACTGTGTTTAGTCCAGTATTAAACCTTTATTACTGTGCTTCCATTCACCGTAGTACAATGTGTTTAGTCCAGTAAACCTTTATTACTGTGCTACCATTCACCATAGTACATTGTGTTTAGTCCAGTAAACCTTTATTACTGTGCTTCTATTCACCATAGTACACTGTGTTTAGTCCAGTAAACCTTTATTACTGTGCTTCCATTCACCATAGTACATTGTGTTTAGTCCAGTAAACCTTTATTACTGTGCTTTCATTCACCATAGTACATTTGATTAGTCCAGTAAACCTTTATTACTGTGCTTCAATTCACCATAGTACATTTGATTAGTGCAGTAAACCTTTATTACTGTGCTTCAATTCACCATAATGATAAGACCATTCATACTCCCCCTCCGTAGTTAATATAGTAAAAGCTTAGGTAACCTTTTGTGATGAAAACACTATATCACAAAACATAAATTGAAAGAAATAATTCCAGTGGCAGACAATGGGACATTTATCCTTAAAAGTGATTAATCATACATACCCTTTAATAGTTGTCATCCCGGCAAATGTTCTTCAAAAGTTTTTTTTTGTTTCTATTATCTTGTTGTGGATTTATCCTTGAAAAATGATACATTTGGAATGTTTGTTTAGATGTCATTGTCCTCTGTATTCATAATTTCATCAAAATTCAGTGTATTTGTAGAAATATTAGTTTCATCTGAGTTCAAAATGAGTTCAATATTATGAAAGCGAAGAAGTACATTTTCATCTGAGTTGATATGATGACATCATCGACTCTGTTTTTACATCATGCATTTAACAAAAACATTACAAACTTCAGAAAAGTCTGTATCTCTGGTGATGAAAAGGATAATATATACCGAAATGTTCATTTATTGAAGCTGGCATCAGTTTGAATCCAATGGAGAGTTAACTCCTGCTTTTAATCAGTCAGGAAACAGCAACGACCGATGCTGTTCCTGTTCATTGTCCCCAGAAGGGACAGTGATTCATCCGTGTTTTCATTAACTGTAATGTACCGTTCAGCGTCCTGGCTGCGTAACGACCCTATGGGGTAATCATAGCGTCGTCCATAAAAGTCTTCTCTAGTCACTAAGCTGTTTTACTGGCAATTTCATAATAAAAAACAACGTCTGTCCAGCCATCGGTGCATAAGAGAGGCGAGTGCAGGATTCATAATTATCTCTTTCGTCGTTTCTGTTACTGTACCCTCTTGGCTAAAATCTTCCAAAGTAAGAATGGATGGACACTTTTATAATAGGTCATACTAGTTGGCTAAGAGCAGTATTCCTTGCAGATAAACAATTGCACCTGTGGGAGGACTAACGGATTTCACATTAATCACAGATGCCCTGTGGATTGATTTTTTATTGTGATTGAACTAATTTTAATTAACTGGTTAATTGTCCTCAGGAGAGTACTGAACAGGCTCTCAGTAGTTAGTAGTAATTAGTACTAACGTTAGACTTCTTTAGGTCTCTTTATTCAGTCCGAGTAAACAAACAGATTTATGTGACATCTTATGTTTGTTACTTTACTCATTGTGAATTAATTATAAATGTTGTCAGAAGACAAACGGGTTACGAATAGTCGGACGTCTTCATTAAGAATTTAACCACGATTTAATTAGAGGATATTTTCACATTTGATCCGAGATTTATTTGATGTTTTACTAGCACTTATTTTTCTTACTGTTGTAAGTGTGCAAGTGTGTCTCAGGAGAGGATCTTAACCACCACACACAGTCTGTAAATAAGATTATTTTAAAGCTTTCTAGAAGAGGCGTCATATTAGTTTTATTCTGCATATAAACACGGCATTTTCATCGTCCGTACAAATCTGCAGAAAAGATTGTGAGTAGAGCTGTAGAGGTCTGACTGGTTTGATGACCTAGTTTTGGCAGCTGTTTCTACTGATCCAACCTCATTTTAGTTTGAGGGATACAGGCAATTGTAATGGATCATTGGGTATATCCAACTTAATGTCTTTCTCAATTCATGTTTGACTGTTCTAGATTGCATTGGCAGGTGGTACATGTCTTTTGGGGGGGGGGGGGGGTTCTGTTTTGATAG